>VYZV01010336.1:16004-51075 GCA_013401275.1 Pandion haliaetus
CAGTCCTTGTCTCGACCCACAAGCCTGCCTTTGGATTTTCTCCTCATCCCAATGTGGCCAGGCGCGGGGGTGGGGGGTGAGTGAGCGGCTTCGTGGTGCTTTGTTACCGACTGAGCTGAAACCACGACAATGGCATATTACATTATATGTTGTGTGATGATAACAATAAGAACTTAATCTTTTTCCTACCATTTAACTTCCTAGTATTCAAAAACTACTAAATGAATAGGTATGCTTCTACATTTCGTAACACATAGCTCATTTCTGCATTCTCACATTGAACGTTAAAGGCTTCTCCTGCTTAGCTCAAGACAGCAGGATAACCTTGTTTGACAGGATTTTTCTTAAGCATTGCTCTAAACACCAAACACATCTGGGCCTAGCACAGCCTTCCTGAATTTGGTGACACAGACAATCTCATAAAACTTTCAGGGTTCAACTCTCAGTGATGACTCCAGCAGGACTGGGAAGCATTCGGTGCACAACATAGCATCCAAATTTGAGTTGCAGCGACCATGTGCAATACAGCCAACACCGAGGGAGAAGAACGGTTACATACAACCATTTCAATCACACACTTTACAGCACAGAGTTCTGATAAATGCTTTGTTATTGCCACATTTTTATAATTGCCCTTTCGTTCCTTCCAAGAACTGTAGTCATAGTCTGTTTGCCTTCAAGAGTCCAAGAGGAAAGCATACAGGTTAAGCGTATGTAAGTATACAGGCCTTTAATACCGTGCTTTAACTTTTGGTCAGCCCTGAATTGGTCAGGCAGTTGGTCACAGCAGCCACAGACCCCAGGGCAGGCAGAGTGGTGCCCCAGTCCAGTCAGAGAGCTGGGGGTCTGCAGCGGCAATGCAAGAGCTCTGGGCTAATTCAATACAGGAAGGGAACTTTCTCCCCTCCCTACAGAGCCCTGTTACAGAGCATGCCTGCTTACAATAATAACAAAAGGGAAACTAAGTCTGCTTTTTCCAGACTCTTAGCCCTCTTTTATCCAAAAGAGCACTGACAGCAGCAGTAGCCTTCACTCAAACTTCCCACATCATCAGGGTTAACAGGGCCACCCTTCTAAATGAGGTAGCAAGACAAGCCTTACTGGGCTCAGAAGATTATCTTTTTCTGAAAATAATAAAATTGAATAGATTTCTTTCCATTACAAAGGCATTTTTCAGGGACTGGATTCATCTTACATAGACCACCAGCACTAAGAGAATTTTCAGCCAGTACTAAGCTAAATATATATATATATATTTTTCTAACTTAAAACAACTTCAAAGATGCGTCACAGAAGACTGAGTCCAAGCCAAATTAGAACCGTGGATTAAAAAGACATTTTCAAAAGGTGTATGTGCAAAAGGCTGAGAGACATTTCCCAGTTCAGGAAACAAAACTTGCATTTTGGTTGCTTTTTCCTTTTCAGACAGATCATTCAAAGCAAGCAAAAACCACACATTCGCTAAGGACAAGCATATGGAGCACCCAATGGGGTTCTTCCTCTACTGCAGTGCTTCAGACATACTTAACAACAACAGTTTCCATGTTTTTTCCTGAACTATTATTTTGACTTCTTCTATATCCACCATTTTTGTGAGGTATGTCTTTAAACCAACCTGTTAACATATGTAATTAGAGTGCCATTTTTTTGCCACACCACTGTAGAGAGAGAATTTTATCCTTTATCCAGTCTGGAAGTACTCACAGGTCAGGCAGCAACCAAATAAGGAGCTGAACAATAGCTGTGAATTTTATTGTTGTAATATTATTAATTTAAGCCTTCTAGAAAACAGTTTGTTAGGAATGGGCATGAGGGAGCAGAGCATTATAAGAATTTCTGTAATTTAGTACCTCAGAGCGATGAACAGTAGAGCACATCTTCAAGTATTTCTCTCCAAATCAATGCTTCCTTGCTTGTTAGGTAGAGGCAGGGAATGTTTTATTCACAATATTTCAGAAATGGCTAAAAGCAGCTCAAATGACAAAACTTTTAGAATATGTACTTTACTTAAGTTTTGAACCTGCTAGAATCTGTAGTATTTACACATTACAGAAAAAGGGATCTTCAGCTCCTGAAATAACAAGGTGTAGTCAATCTCTACTATATTCAAAACTTTGCTGTCATTATAGTAATTGAAAAATCTTTCTCAATCCCAAAAATTTCAGTCAGTTGAAAGTAGGTTATGGGGTGAGGGTGGGGGAACATCCTACACAGTCTGCAATCATATGGGGGTTAGGGGGTACCAGTAAAATTCCAGGAATAATTCAAATCTTATAGTAATATCTCTCTGCATAGAGGCAACAAATATTTGATGAAACCTTATCATTCTGTAGAAAGTGCTTTGTGATGTATGTCAGTGAAAGAGGTCTTTGCTGGTTTCATTTGCTAATGACAACAAGAGCAAAACACCAAAACTGACAAATACAAATTTTCAGTGGTCTTTATTAAGACATACATATTTGCATATCCAGGACAAAACTGAAAGGCTCTCACTACATTTCCCAGAAGAAGAAGAAGGGAAGAGGTAGGAGTTAAGACTGCTTCAAACACAGAACCCTACTCTCTGTAGCTGTTGCCATCTACCAGCTCTTATGCCTATGTCACTAGTTGCATGACATTTGTTAAGTTTGCTTATGTCTTGATTTAGTCCAAATTAGTTCTGCCGGGGATAAAAGACAGGAGAACTGTTGGGAAAAAAAACTGTAATTAGAGACTTTCTGACATTGAAAATCAGACTGATTTTCTTCAGAAAGAATACTCACAAGGCTGAAGAAAGCCTTCACTCGTTTTCTAAAATAATGAAGGTATTGGATGAGGTGCACTTTGCATTCTTGGCTATTATAAAAGTAGGAACAGTTTTTTACTGTATGTTCTAATTTGAAGATGAAAACTGTGATGTTCTGCTGGCATGCAAAAAAAAAAAAAGTGTATCTGAAATAATGCCATATTATGTACAATACAAAATTAAGTACAGCAGAATTATGCAGTATGCTGTCCTCACAAGCACTGATAAACGTCAAGTGTTTTCACAAACACAACAATAGCATCCATTATGTTGTCTCAGAATACATATGCTTCATAATTAACATTATTAGAAGAGGAAAATGCTGTTCGGTAAAAGCAGTGCTGTTAAGTGACATTCATAATACCTACCGTGCAGTCCATTAACCTCAGCAATTTTAAACAGCGTCATAGTCATCCATGGCATTTCAGATTTCTCACAGCTTCAGATCTGTGGGCAGCTTCACAAGCTTTTTGCAAAGTTTCTCATGACTAGGACATCTGTAAAATTCCCTCCAGACCTTTCTTCTATTCATCTCTTGTTACGCACTCAGTAATTCACATCTCTGAACAAGGATAAAGGTATGTCCTTAAAACCATACTCTACTGAACACAGTATCTTTTTTTAAAAACTTATTGGTAATTTTAGGTGCTGTAAGATACTAAAAGCATACTGTTTCCTTAATCTTACCTTTTTTCCCATGTCAATGTAAGTTTTTGATGAGCAGCGTTCCCAGTTGAGTCTCATAGTGAGGAGTCAAAACAATCAGATACCAATCTTCTGACTTTTACCAACTAATCCACCGTTTAACATAGCTGTCTTCAAAGGTTTTAGCAACTTCACTATTTAGGTGAAAAAAAAGTATATATTTTATAGTCATATGAAACAGTGCAACACTGCCTGATGTGTTGCTTAGAGACAACAGCTCAAAGCAGAATCCTAAAATATTAAAGAAATTACAGTATTGTGCGAGTATCAGTGGCTAGTATTTTAATGTTCTGGTTTCATATTTTGTAAAAGGGATTTTCAATCCACAAGACACTACAGGGAATCCACTTCTCTTTAGGTAAATAGCCATTGAAAGTTCTCTCTTTTGGTTTTTAATTTCCACTTAGTTGCTCTTGAGTTTGGCCTCTCTCCTGAGGTTCATTTTGCTGAAAATTTTTGTTATTCGATAACTGTGAAAGAAAGAGTATTAAATACAGCTTCACTGTCAAATTTTCTTCTTGGATGTGTACTCAGGAAGTACAAAAGGGTAGAACTGGGATGCTAAATTTTGGCATAGTGGTTTTTGTTAATTTCTTTAATCCACAGAGGGAAGAAATTGGTGCATCTTCGTTAATTCTGATCTCATGAAACTGGTATTCTTTTCCTGCAAGGAATTGGTTTAGAGTTCATTATCAAAACCGAAACAGAACTGCTATAACAGTAACACCTTTAAGTTACCTCTCCTACTATGTACTCATAGTCCTGCCTCCTTGACATAAATACTTTTGTATTTCTGATACAGATATGTGAGAGACGCCTATCTGAAGAAACATGATGATGATGTTAAAGGAATTCAGAGATCAGCATACACAGAAGAGGATGTCTTCTCTTCCTCTCTGGCTGGCAGTGCTAAATAATGTTGCACTACATAACTCAATGTAATACAATATGAGAAAGATCTTTAGATCCTCACAGCATGCTAGTGTCTAAGAAAGAAATATAAAATACACTGGATCTTATACCCCAGGGCATACACCCAATTTACATTAGTGCTACAGGAGAAGAGGCAATATACGCACTCTCTCAGAAGTCAAATCCTACCTATCCAACTTGCTATTCACCTGTGTGATGTAGACGCTAGATATAGAGCCTCCAAATGGCATATGAATGGACAGCTCTAACTGGTCTGGACTATCCATAAAAAGCCCCACATCTGAGCTGATTTAGGGGTTTGAGTCTAAGGGTCAGGCTGCAAATTCCAGATTTTTTAAGGACTACAGGTACCTGTAGTCTCATAAACAGGGAGAAAAAAAAGCCCCAACAGATTTGTGATCTGAATATAGCAAGGGAAAGACAGTTGCTTCAGATCTTGGTTGTACTACACAACTAAATTTGCTAAACTAAAACCTAAGTTTGCAGTGGCTCGTTTGTGTCAGGGTAGTTACAATTTACCAACTTCTAGCAAACACAGGCAGCAATCACACCAAACGGCTTAGCGTGCTTCATTACAATTATGCCATGCCAAACCCCACTACGCCAGCATAAGACTCATTTTGGCCTGGCAGCTTTCCTACTCTATGTGTTGGCCCTAGTTTAAGCACACTTTTGAAAGAGCAATGTCTTAAGTCTCCAGGGATTTCTAGAAAAGGGCTCTCGAGAAGCTGCTCGAGCCGCCGTGTCCCCAGCCGTGCGGCAGAGCGCATGCAGCCCGGCAGAAGGCCAGGCAGACAGCTGCGGCACCCAGCTCTGCTCTCTGCGGCTCCCACGGATGCCTTCGCTCGGCTCCCCCAGCCCACGGGGACGCTCTGAGTCACACCTCCTAACGTAAAACCTCCATCTGCAAGAGGGTTCCTTCTTTGCAAGCAATGGGAGATGATACTCTGACTGGGGAGGGGGGGAAAGCCAGAACGTGGCTTTCATCTGAGGAATGATGCTGTCGGCAATGTCCCGCATCTTCAGTCAGCTCCATGTTTGATTTAAATTTGTGCAAATGGGGGGAGCGAAATTTTATATTTGCTTGACATGCAAGAGATGACACTTCAAATTAAAGACAAATAATATATAAACATTTCTTGTACTTTTTAACATGTAGCAGTGCTGCCTACAAGTCACTTTTTTTTCTTCCAAAGAGAACTGTAAACTAACTAAACACTAAGAATATATTTGATAAAACAGTGTCCAAATTTGTAAGATACACTTTCTAAAGGTCATTTCCTGTAATATTACACTGATCACCACCTGATTAAGTTGCCTACTGCTCTGGATTTAATGAGAGACTGAAAATTCTCAGTGGTAATTGGGACAGCCAATTCTTTAAAGAGGGAAAGTTAGTGGTTAGCTAGTTGAAGCACAGAAGAAAGCTTATTAGTGTGAAGGTGGAAGAAGTCCTTACTGAGAGAAACAATTAAAGACTATTTTATTTGGAAAACATTAAATTTTTATTTGTGCTACTTCACTGCAGTCCTGGATACAGTATCAATCCCATAACGGGTGGGGAAAAAAAAAAAAGAAAAAAAAATCTAACAACCAATAACTCAGCACTGTCTCTCCTACCTACAAGTGTGTACTGTATGGTAAATGTAATGTTTTCACATTTTTCAGTATAAAAGATCTGCAAGTATTGTCAGGAACTCTTTAAGTGATTTGTGTCTTGCCCTGTTTTTCTTAAAAGTAAAATGTTTGCTACTCCAAACAAAGCTATTCTCAGGAAATCCAAATACACAGAAAGATATAAAAAGAAAGACAGTAATGACTATCTGATTGAACACAACAGAACCACTACGTTAGGAAATAAGAAATAATTTCAGCTTAATTAATATGAAGTCCCATAAAGACACTAGGTATTGTTTATGCTCTTGCAATCAGATTATCAAGAAGTTTTACTGGGGATTGAAATGGCACCAAAGTAAACTGCCCTTAAGTATGTGCATTAGGAACACAATGATAAAGGGATAGTTCTTCCTAAAATGACTGTATTTTTAAAATCATAATCAGATTTTTTTTCCACCTAAAAGATAGAGTCCATTTCAAATAAGTATTATTTAAAGGAAATCCCATGAACCGCATTATATAAAAGATCAAGCAAGGCAATTGCAATAGACCTTCTGGGTTCATAATCCACAGAATTACTGAATTTTTTATGTCTTTAAGCCTGCAACTCCATCTTGATATCCATATTTTACCCTGGCTGCAAGATGCGTATCAAAAGTCCAGACTGACTTCTTTGAAGTTCAAATGTACCATAAAAGCAAAATTTCAGTATATCTATAAAAAAAAACAAGCAAGCACTTAAGACCCTGTTTTAAAAATACCATTCAAAATGGTAATGCAGTGGTTCTGAATTAAAGGAAAAAAAATAGCATAAGGAAAATTCTGGTTTAGTTCTGTGAAATCACTATCCAGCTATCAGGAGCTATGAATCTGGCATCCTCAGGTCACATCCAGGAGGACGTTACAAGTGCCCCAGCAGAAAAGCACTCTTTCAGAAGCTGTATTTGATGTTCCATGCCGATTCTGTGCCAGGAGCATGTCACAATACAGATGAATTGTGGTTCAAGACTGGGGTTAAAATCTGTCCTCAAAAATATGACTGTGGTTTGTTGCTCACTGGAAAGACTGAATTGTTTTCTAGTTCCCAGTTTTCTTTTCTTTCAGAGCAGGTATTTTATTTAGGGTCATACCTGGCTGGGTGAAAAGGACAAACATCAACTGCGTATTCATTAGTCAGGTATAAAATGTTTAACAAGGCACTGGGAGAGGGGCAAAATGTACAAAACAAACAGCAAACTCAAGCTATAAGCAGCAGAAGAGACTGAAGCATGAGCAACCTGGCCTCTCTTCCAAGCAGCCAGGAGAAATGGACTTCAGTAAAATGTTATTTTTTTTAGAGAAAGCAAATGCAGGTTCAGGCAATTCCCACCAGGTTTATTATTATTTACTACTGAGGCAGACATCACTCTTGGTGTCCTGCTCAAGGAGAATACGGGGAGGGGGAGAGCTCCAACAGCTTGCAGAAGAAGAGATACTTAACTCTTCACAGCATGGTCATTCTTGTGTGCAATGAGAAGGGACTTCATTGCTAATTATGGCTTATTAGTGCTATTGCATTATAAGTTATCATAAATAATAAAACAAAAAAGAAATTTAAAAATGCCCAGGCACAGTAGTACTTTCGGATTGCCTACAGAAAGGGTTCAGGTTAGAAAGCACATTCTTGTTTTGAAAATCTTGTGGTTTATCTTTCCCTGAAGAGACTGAAATACTTTTGCCCATACCATGACTCAAAATTACCTTCCTCTAGTCTAATGGTATTAGTCTACCTCCATACCTCTATTAGTCTATACATTGAGTATCCCTTTACCTCTCCATATGCCCTTACCAGGTGGGGTTTTTTTGGACCTGTTTGAATGTGGTTGTGTAATTATGACTGAACTCTGTTCTGATGTAGAGGAAGTTTGGAGAGGTTCCTCCTCCTTAAGCATGGGACAGTGGGGAGCACCCATGGCAGAGCCCGCTTTTCTTGTTTGAGTGTTCCCTCACTTTTCAGTCTTTGTCAAAAAATAAGAACCTAACAAACTTTCTGCACTAATTGAACTTTCAAGCCTATGTTTATCAAATGGTTTGTAATTCTGGGAGGAGAAGGGGGAGGGAAAAAAAAAAGGAAAAAATAGAGAAAGAGGAGAGACTGTAAAAGCTAGCTTAAATGCTTGATCCATAATATTTCTATAACTGTTTCCATAATGCCACTGGAATGTGGGCAATATAAGATCACTTGATTCAGTGATCAAGTTTGCAAATCACTGCCTAAGAAAAAGACAATCCTGGATGGAATACAGAGAGGACCGAAGCAGGTAAGAGGAAGACAATTACAATTACTAAACTACACAGTGGTTATTCTTTTCACCTCTAAAGAGAAAGCATACTTTATTATTCACTTTGTCTGAACTCTGTTCTGTAAGTCTGGCTCTTTTATACACTGAAGACTACATTATTGAAGTCCTAAATAAAACAGAAATAACATTTACATTCAACTTGTAGTTCCTGTGTCACAAAGCTTAAGAATGCCAAGTAAATAACTCCAAACAAATCTAATTTCACATTTCACGACAGAGAGATTCAGGAATAATAAAGCATAACAACATAATAGTGGAAAGGAAAAAAATAAACCCCTGCATCATATTGGGTTTCATTTTATTCTCCGAGAGGTACACATTGCCATTAATTGTGCAGGCTATATACTAAACAAGGACATTTAGTCATGAAATCACTGTCAGTGAATTGATAACTGTCAAGAGTCTGTTCATCACAACACTTGTTTCTTCTTGATTCACTTTAACAAAACTGAATATTAATGCACAACAAAAATAGTAGTCTTTGCATGCAAAACTTATGTTTCACTGAAGACACCCCCACTTCCTCCTACCAAACAGCTGTGTACAATAGTATATTCCAAAAAATTTTCTTTAATGCTAGGGCACCAAAGAATGGCTGAGGTAAAAGGAAGTCTTTTTGTCAAATGCCTTGTTTAGTGAAGGCACTTGAATGTATTTTTATTTCATTTACCAATTAAAAAGCTGCTGTTGTATTACATAACTTATTCCAGGCCAGAATTGATCTACAATGAAGCTATGATCTGAATGAATCTTTAAAGAATTATCAGCACTTTCTACACCATCTATTGGTGAACGAGAAAGAGACAACAAAAGAGGTCTTACTAGGAAAATAAGCATTAAGCATAGACATGAAAACCTGTTATTAATCAATTATTCATTTGTGCAAGGGGAGCAGAGACACATTGAGAAGTACACTTTCGGTCCAAAACAGGAATAGTAAATCTCAAAACAGATATATGAGTCAAGAAAAATAGTTCAAAGCATTTATCTTGTGGCTAATTGGTGCACTCAATAAAGTATGTTACATCTTGCTATGTGCAAGGGCATGGTCTGAAATGCAAGGATTTTGATAGGTCTGTTATTGAGAAAACTTACATGATGGTGACACCTCTTGCGTGGATGTGTTAAGTTTAAGTCCACAAGCTCATGCTAATGCCTTGATTTGTTTCAGCCTGTAGGGAGTTTGTGAAAAATTACATTAGCCAATTCAGGATAGTTTGAATGCTACAAAGGGTGGTTCTGGGATGATTTGTTTCAAGACAGGTTTTTCATCCAGTGAAAATTGCAACTGCTTAGTGATGCACTGAAGAGCTTCCAGGCTAGAAGGACATGCAATGACCAGGTATGCAGAACCAACGCCAGTTTTCTTTTATAACGTAGGAAGTTCATGCATGGTGACCAGCTGGTATTCTCACAGGTTTGGTCTATTTTTACAAAGAAATTATTCTTGGCGATCAACAGCTTCCTTTAGATTGTGCACTGGGCCTTGTCTTGACTAATCTGCCGGTTTGTTATGCACTGTCCTGAGTGTGAACATACTGCTTACCCATTTAGCACTAATTTAGGTTTCCAGCAGAAAGCTGAAGAAGCCATTTCCTTACTGAAGGAAAATGGAGCTGTGGCTAACACCCCTGAATGAAATGGCATTGCAATAAACCTTTAAATCCAAGACAATCATTATTTGTCTGTACAAAACTGAAGAAAGCAAAAAGGATATTTTGATTACTGATTAGGAAAAGTATTTGTTCACAAGGCTTTACTTTGAGGAATAGGTGGCCAAAAGCAGTGCATTGGCTGCTAAAGCTCCTGCATCATTGAGCAATGACAGAATTAAGTTCTGCTTGGATCACCACAATGAACTCATTACACTTAAGCAACAGGTCTCCTGATGACCCAAACTTCTCCATTTAATGCAGGCAGCAGTTAGGATCTCCTAGAAAGCACTGCCCAAGATGGTACAGAACTTAGGTCAAGTCCGAGCTTGCGCCTGACACTAACATACAGCAGCAGCAACAAGCAGAGATGAGAAAAGAATAAGGTAGAGGGAATTCATCATGCACTTTTATGGAAAAGAGACAACATGCTCCCCATGGACTGGACGCAAACAGGATAAAATGCAAAAGTTTGCACAGAATACAAGGAGAAAGAAAGGAGAGCCTGTTGGAGATACATGTTCATCTGACAACTGCACAGGCAAGTGGAAAACCTGAGATGAGAACTACTCCTAAAATGAAGCTGTGGGTTTCTCCACACAGACTTTCCACATACTGGGGCCAGTACTCTTAAATGTCTTTATCAATGATCTGGACGAGGGGATCGAGGGCACCCTCAGTAAGTTTGCAGATGACACCAAGTTCAGAGGGAGCGTTGATCTGCTTGAGGGAAGGAAGGCTCTACAAAGGGATCTGGACAGGATGGATCATTGGGCTGAGGCCAACTGTGTGACGTTCAACAAGGCCAAATGCCAGGTCCTGTGATTGGGTCACAACAACCCCATGCAACACTACAGGCTTGGGGAAGAGTGGCTGGAAAGCTGCCTGGCGGAAAAAGACCTGGGGGTGCTGGGTGACAGCTGGCTGACTATGAGCTGGCAGTGTGCCAAGGTGGCCAAGAAGGCCAACGGCATCCTGGCCTGTACCAGAAACGGTGTGGCCAGCAGGAGCACGAAGTCATTGTCCCCCTGTACTCAGCACTGGAGAGGCCGCACCTTGAGTACTGTGTTCAGTTTTGGGCCCCTCACTACAGGAAAGACATTGAGGTGCTGGAGCGTGTCCAGAGACGGGCAACAAAGCTGCTGAGGGGCCTGGAGCACAAGTCTTATGAGGAGCGGCTGAGGGAACTGGGGTTGTTTAGCCTGGAGAAAAGGAGGCTGAGGGGAGACCTTATCGCTCTCTACAACTGCCTGAAAGGAGGTTGTAGCGAGGTGGGTGCTGGTCTCTTCTGTCAGGTGGCTGGTGATAGGACGAGAGGAAATGGACTCAAGTTGCAGCAGGGGAGGTTTAGATTGTATATTAGGAAAAACATCTTCACTGAAAGGGTTGTTGGGCATTGGAACAGGCTGCCCAGGGAAGTGGTTGAGTCACCATCCCTGGAGGGGTTTAAAAGATGTGTAGATGTGGTGCTTTGGGACATGGTTTAGTGGTGGACTTGGCAATGCTAGGTTTATGGTTGGACTCGATGACCTTAGAGGTCTTTTCCAACATAAATGATTCTATGATTCTATTCTGTAAGGGAAGCCCTGCTTGAACTAGTAGGCATGGAAGAGAATTTCTTCTCATTTTGGGACTAAGGTCTGCAAACATGATTGTCAAATATCATAAAAGGGCCCTTTTTTGTTTCAGGAACAGCAGTCAAAATAGATGTTTTAGGTAAAAAATATAGACTGCTGGTGGGAGTGGTGGGAGAAACTGAACTACAGCTAAACATCAGAGTCCTAGACACTAAAGTTGATTTAACAACCTGATTTTCAAGATGCTGAGTTCACTTAGTTATGTATAATTTTCCTATGCTTGATGTTCACTTTAACTGAGTATAGCTATGCTAATTATAACCTCACTATACTCCCGCTCTCCATGGGGCTCCTGCTTTGCATAGGGCCACATTTTAATTAAAGAGAATGTTTTCTTCTGTGCCACTGATACCCATCCAGATCTCCTTGCAGAGGCTTCCTCCGGTCCAGCTGTGTACATACATAACAAATGGGTGCAAAGGGGTAAAGTAGCTGCAGCTCTAACATTACTGAAAATAAAACTTCAGCCTCTCTTGCTCACAGGCTGCCTCCCTTTTTTACTTCCACTTTCAGAGCATTGTGAACACTGGAATGAATAATGCTTGCTGCCGCTGCCTCTCTCTTTTTTCTAGAATCATGCTGTAATAACATTGAGACTTCTCCAGAAGTCTCCACAAAATTCAGATGATGAGAGATACTTGTATTAATTGACAAAACTAAAGTAAGAATAGGAAAATGCCTTCTTCCTCAGACCTCAAGATTTCCCTGAAAGAAATTTGCATTTGATATTTTCCTTACATGGGTTGGGCTTTTGGGCATAGATCCAACAGGACAGATTAAAAGTTAATTATTTCAATTCACCCTGCAATATACAAAATATAAGGTGCTGTCATGAAGAATGTATATGGGACCTTAACTGGAATAATAATAATAAGCCCTTTCCTTCTATTCTCAGGTAGCAGAGAAATAATACTAGAGATAACAAGAAAAATATTAACATTTTGTTGAAAGATTTTCTACATTCAACAGAAATTTGAAAAACTTATTTCCTGTTTGTATCTTAATTCAAAATTACAACCTAATTAAATTTCTGTACATGGTAACCTACATTTCTGTAAACTGCAATCAAGAGAAAACAGTTCATACACTAAAAAGTTAAAATGCTGTAGGCAAATCCCTTCTGCACGCAAAGGTCTCTTGCCCTAACTCTATAGTTTTGTGTTTCAGGTGAAAAATATTGGTCATAGGTGATCTGAGAGGTGTGCTACAGTATCCTCTATGTCAAAAAGATCGGCACTAAGCTGCTCAATGATCACATAGAAACAGTTCAGCTAACCCAGATGTCACTGGCCTAGGTGACATGGTTATTGTCTTCCCCCTTGCAGCAAAAATCTATGAGTGGAAAAATTACTGCCTTCTCAGTTCCTCCAAATTGTCTGTCTGTATGCAATTTTGCCATTTTCCTTAGAATGCAGAGGTAGCTACATATACCACTATAGAATGTGTGTTTCTGTTTTAACAAAGTTCATTTGGCAGAAGCTGAGGAACAAACTGGCAGAACTAAGAATCTCTGGAGGACACACAACAGCGACCACTGAGGCACGGGACACCCCTGCCTTGGCAGGGCAATAGCAGTATCTAATCCTGCCCCTTCCCAGTCCTGCTAGTCCATCCCTGGCTATCCTCATGGGTGCTGCCAGTGCATTACTACTGTCATTATAACATTTGAGTCAAAATCTTCTATGTGAGAGCAAGCTGTAAGACACTGTAACTATTTTACATCAGAATACAAGATATGGGTGATTGAGCATCTGTGCCCTTTTCCAATCCCAAGTTCCCACCAGTTTGAGCAGAGGCACTATTGCTGTGCCAAGATGGCACTGTGGAGTGTTTGCTGTGAGTGATCAGGTATTAGGAAGAAAGATGAAAGCACCTGAGCAACTGCTAAAGAACACACAAAAAGTGGTTGAGCCAAGAAAATGGCCAAAGATCAGTACAGAAAATATGGCATTAACAAAGTTACCAATTGAAAAAGACCTTTAGTATAATATAGCCTCTACTCTCAAACAGAAAATAGGTCACTGTCAGCTTCATTTGCTTTTTTATTGGAGTAAACGTGAAGACCTCAGATGCATGTGGGACCACTGTGAAGAAACAAAGAATTCAGGGCATATGTGTATGTTGTTTATATTTTAAGAGTTTTCTTGAGAGGCTTGAATGCCCACATATGAGCAATGTCCATTATTATTATTATTATTATTATGTGTGTATATGATTACCAAGAGGTTGTGACCTTTTCTTTTAGGCACTAAGTTTTCTATACAGATACACAACTTGTCAAACAGCCTTTCTAGTGCAATGTGAGCACCAAGGCAAGAATGTATATTGCTTACTGTCTGGATCCAAACCTTTGAAGCCTTACTTTGCTTTCGTTGGCTCAGATCACTACTTAGAAAACTTTCTCCAAAAAAAAAAAAAAGTATACTCTTACTACGAACATCCAAACTAAGAAACTGGGTTCAAAGTACTTCTGGTTTCCAGGGAACACCAGTATTGACTGCAACGGGAAGTTCAGAAGTGGAAACTCAGACTTCCTGAGCAAGGAGCAAACCAGGAGAGCCTGAGGACGAGAGACAGACTAACTGAGGAAGTGAATAGCACTGTGATGGAGAAGCAGAACGGAGACAGGTTGGAAATAAGACAGAAGGGATAATCCTGATCATCACCAGGAATTTAGGATATTCAGCATTACTCTTCTAGTATCACAGAAGAACCTCTGAATCTGGCTCGCAGACAGACCTATCACTATTTTGTCCTGGGCCACAGGCTATAAACAATCTACCCCAATATCGCCTGTTCTGCTCATGAAAGGTCTGTGCCACATCAACCCCAGTAAATAAAATTCACCAAGGAACATTCTCTTACTGTGAGGTCAACATGCACAGCCTGTCCAGGTAACTCTCTCCTCCAAAATAGGGTCCAAGAAGCTGCTGGTGGGTCTTGTCCTTAGCCTCAGACACTACCTGTCTGTGTCTAGGAACTGCCTAAGACGCAGATAGTTTGGACCCTGAGCAAAAAAAGCAATGACAAAAAACCCGATGCTAACAATTTAACAACATGGAAAATAATAAAATCTGGGGATTGGAAAATAACAATATCTCTCTATCTGTGGACAATATTAAGATCTGTGCACTGCATGGTTTCGTTTACTAGTATAGATGTAGCCTGCATCCTTATTTACATTATGGTTGAAAACTTATCTGTAATTTCTCATTTAAAAAGGACAGAGGGAAAGGAGAGAGGGAAACGAGGAAAAAGGAAGAACAAAAACAGAGGTCAGAGAAGCAACCTTAAAAACAAATCAACACAAAATCTGTTAAACAATATACTAAGGCTGTGGAACCTGTGCATACTCTCAGATAAAGAGCTCATCTCAAACTTCTGTGAGTGACACAAATATCTAGCTACTGGCCCTGTAAAAACAAAAATCCTGAAGTTTTGCAATTCTGGATATGAACAAAATGCTTCTTCTTTAAGTGTTAGAAACATTGTTATTTGGACTTAAATCTCGGAGACATGACATGAGGAGAAAAAACAAGTTTTGGAAATCTAGTGAGTAGCTATTGAAAAAATATTAACTCTTTACTTTGCAATAAATCTGTATCGATACGTAACACTGAAGATCTTGGAGTGCTGCAAGCTGGAACCTCACGCAGTATTGCTGAGAGGCAGCTCTGCTGCCCCAACATTTGACCACTTGGTTCTTGTGGCTTCCCAATGGGACTTGCAGATGTGCAACTGGGAATTAATACAGGTTGCAAAAGTGAGTTTTAGTCTGGATTGGTTCTTTGCTCCCCTTTGGCCCTATTATCCAAGAGGGCAGTTTCTTACTACCTGTAGTGCCTCTGCAGCACAGCTCACAGATAATTACTGCCTCATCAGGTTTCCAAACTGTTCCCCATCCATTTTACCCATTCTTTTCACCAGCTATTGTCAGAAGCTTTACATATTTGATAGTGTAATCTTCCTTTGCTTATTATTTGTTTTTATTATTATTGTACCATTATAATCTCATTATAGTCTTTTCTAGATTCAATTATTGCATTTATTTTTTTCTGAGTCACTGTAATAGCTTTTAGTTTTTAATAATGTTTAAAATTTCCACTCTCTGAAGCACACATTACCATTCCCATTATAAAATCCAGTTAAGAGGCTGTCAACAATCTTGGTTTGCACTAGTCTTGATCTTTTTGCAAAGCATGATACATGGACCCTGCCTTGCCAATGCCTCCAGCCTACAAAGGTAGATTCACTTTTAAACAACAGGCTCATCAGCGTATAAGAACTCATAGGCAACCTGGTCTTCATATTTGTATGGAGAATAAATATTTTATAAAATCCTTAAAGCCTAGGAGCACTATGAACTTATTTTCCAATCCATCCAACTGTAGAAATTACAGGTTTTCTACTCAGGGTGTGCTTGGTAAAACTACAATTTCATGAGAAGACTCTGAATTTTTCTGACTGAGTGGCCATTAAGCTTACAAAACATAATCACGTCAACAAAGTGTAATAAAGTAACTCCCCTCTGACATAAAAAGAGAAGACATTCTCCTAATTTCCCAATTATTTGTCTCAAATATGAGATTAAGGGTATATCCACCAATCACACCCCACCCCAAAGAAAAATGAAGTAAATAAGATCTGAAAATCAATCCTGAATTTTTTTCCTGCACAGGAATCCTGTAACCTGTCAGGAGCCCACTTAAAATCAGTACAGCTTTACTCGGTTGCATGGATTGTCCCTGAGAAATGTTTGTAGAAGCATTGATTCAAATTCTAATGATGCAGTTATTTAGTTAACAGAGATACCTTTGCTATCTCATCGGATTAATTTACATGTTTCTGATTTACCAGGTTTTCCTATAAATAGAATTAAATGCGACTAAAATCCATTGATATTGTAATATAGGTTGTTGGTTTGGGTTGGTTTTTTTTAAAAAAGCTTAATTACTCTCTTGTGTAGGCAAGGCACTTATGTAGTAAAAACACTTCTAAAAAATTAGGGCTTCCTTTTTTAAAATAACTTTGGACCTGACTTCATCAACAACTTGGCAACAACCTGAGCCCTTCTTTATCTAGGAACATTATTTAAAGATGTGCAGAAGTCCCACTGTAACAATGACAGAATTTTCATATCCAACAGGAAAAATACTGCACCACTCTGCTCAGGAAACACTTTTCAATGTTTTGAGACACATGCCTCAGCACTTAATCCCATGCAAGTCATATTCATCATACACATCATAAGCATGCGATATTTGCATACTTTTAAAATTTGACTTTGAATTCAGCAGTTAGATGCTTTAGGATACAACACATGCATTTACTTGTGTGCAAAACCAGGTTACAAAAGTTTTTGAGTATTTTATGATACAGGATCACTGGAAGGGGAAGAAGATGGCTATAGCGGATGGGTGTACTTCTCAGCAAGGCACAGCTTGACATCCTGTTATTCCGTATTGCACTTAACATCCACATTCATTCAGAGCTACTGCTATGAAATTGCTCTTCAGCTTGTTCATCTGCATAACTAATGATCACTTTAGAGACAGAAAGATCCATCCATGATAACATCAAGATGAAAGTTAAAAGCTCTGAAGTTACAGACAGCTGGGAATAAGATAGTAATTTACGTGTAATTTTCAGGAGAATATGCAGGCTATATTGTACAGGTAACAATGTGTGATGAAGAAAGCATTTCAGCCTGCTCCTGAAGCCCTGAATTACCAGAAAACCAACTCATATACAGTTCATTGTTTCACAAAATGCTGGAAAGGATCATTAAATCATCTAGTTTAGTCTCCATTTCTCCACAGACATCTACATTTTACACAAAAACTCCAGTCAACTTGGTTGTCTAAATCATAACCTTTTAAAGTGGCACACATCAGGTCTATGCAGTGGTCCTGTTGGCAGCAGCATCTGCACCTTGGCCACTGAAACACCAATGCCCAAAGTGTTTGCAGAAAAATTACATACAATAAAAACAAACAAACAAAAAATGGTGTAGATGAAATAACAAAGAGAGGGGAAAGGGAATTCAGTATTTTTAAAATGTAGTGCTTACCTCACTACAGTTAATATCTAGTTTTATATTTAGCAAAATTGGCAAACAGCAATTACAGTCTTAAAGGCAATCAGTGCATGCACCCAGCTACGCAAGTAAATAAATTAAGTGGCACAGATGAAGATCTTTAGATTTACCTGAAGTGCATTAGCAAGGTATTTGAATGACAAGTATCCTGCAAATTCCCATAAACTGAAGTCAGAAAGGCTAAGGAGCCTGGTGTTCAAAAGGGTTATCATTTGGCTAGGTATCATAGTGCATGTCTCATGCATATTCTACAAATACACCTCTGACTCAACAGGCCTGGCCTCTCTGAGCTGAAAGGGTCAACACAAAATTCCTCATACATGACAGGTATGAGACAAAACAGATCTGAGCAGGAGCTGTTCAGAGATGGAGAATTTGCCTGGGGAAACAGGCATTCCACCAGCCATTTCCATCACCATCCTCACCATGGCAAAAAATTTGCCTTATATGCAGTCTGTCTTGTTCTACTTTTCTCAGATAAATTGAAGAACCTTGTATTAGATGATGCTTTCACTCTGGAGTGAGGCTCATCTAGTTCAACCAAAATACACCTCTGTTTCTAAAAAGCCTAAGAGCAAGCTCTAAGTTTGACTGTGAGGCATTTTACCCAGATCTTAAGGGGTTTTCTTCCTCTTTTCTGCATGCACATCTGTTGTTCCAAGATCACTTAAAAAAAGGCAAGAAAACTGTAACGTACTAATATCATTTCAAGAACACCATTCATATCAGTAAGTTAGCCCTTCAACTTCTTGCATGATCTTGATGTGTTGCATCCCTTGTCCAGCACCACAGAACAGAAAAAGTTGAAACTTCCAAGAACATATTCATTGCTATTCTAGTATTACGATCTTCTTTTCTTGGTCCCAATGGGCCACTTCATCTTCCCCTAAACCAAAGTAATTTTATTGGAAGGAGTCCAGCTTACTAGACACAAATGAGATTGATTTATACAACTGTCCACTCTATTCATGGTGCTCCAATTGTTCATTTCAGATACAAGTTTTAGAAGAACTTTTTTCTTATTTAATTCCAATTTAGTGCTGAATAGTGCTGAACTTGGTTCCACTTGTTGCACAGCCATTCCAGAAACAGCTGGTTCACTGCAATCACAACAACCTTTTGAGATCTGTCTTTTAACCAGTGTCCAGCCCATTAAGTCTGTTCTCCTATAATGGAGCAATGGTTTTAAAATCATCTGCATCAAGTCAAACAGCTTACAGCACTTTATACACTTTTGGCTGAACTTAACTGACACCTTGAAGAAAATTTCTGTTGGCAAGACCTACTCTCATAAAAACATGTGAAAACCCATTACAGAGTCTAAACCTGTAACTGCTTACCAACAAAAAAGATGAGACAGGACTCAGTTTTTATATCAAATGAAACTAATTTGTTTATGGAGTCATCCCGAATGTTACTTTGAATACTGGTATAATACTGGCACTTACAGAGTTTTCTCAGTTATCTTTGAATTATTCTAGTATTAACAATGACCAGAACACTCTCTCAAACAACTGTTTCAGACTCTTGGATGTAAATGATCTGACTCTACAGATATTAACATTATTCCTAGACACCACTGGCACAGAAAGTCTGACTTGCATAATACAAGGCTTTCAACCTGAAAAGTCAAATACAGAATAAACATACATATTGAAACCCTCTAATTTCTTTTATCAATACTGTAACTTTCTTCAACTACAATGGGTTTACTCCTCTGCTAAAATTTTTTTGTTCTTAATTTATTTAAAATCCTCCATTATACTTTGTTCTGCCAATTATATTTTTCACTAATGCCCTTGAGGGAACACACTTCTAAGTCCTGCTCTGTAACATGTCCTCATCAAGGAAGGAGTCAGGCCTACAGAAACTTTCCTATCTGTGATGACAGAAAGCCCAGGAGCCAGTTCCATATCATTTTAATCTACACAGCCATATTTGGAAGTAATCTTTGCATTTGTCAACCAACTCAAGGAAATCCTGAGCAAAGACAAACTCATTGAACTCTAATATATTACATTAATAGATTCCCCAGAAGCATTACTGAACATCCCAGACAGAAGATAAAGCTACTTTTGGATTCCAAACCAATAGTCAGACCTAAAATTCAATAAAGAACTTAAAAAAAGAAAAGTAAAATCAGAGTAAATGCTTCCAAAGACCTCAAGAAGTTAGAATTTGGCCATAGTTTCTTCAGGTCCTTTCATTTCAAAAAAAACTAACTAGCACACACAGGCTGAAAAAAAGGTTGATTAGGTTTTAATATCAAGAAATCTGCAGAAGAAAAAAAACTTAGATGGAATGCAATTAAGCAGCCTTTACTATATGCATGTATGCCCTTTAATTTATTTGCATAAAATACTTAATGTTCAAAATCATCATTGCAGCAATATGCCTAACTGGATTTGTTTATTTTGTATAACATAAGAAAACAGAGTCATTAAACTCCTACAGATTTACTTCTCAGTGTGTAATCTGAGTATGAACATTTTCAATTAAAAAACCTTAAGTAACAAAAACAAGGATTATCACTGGGATGGTAGTTGTTTTATAAAAATATGCCAATATGAAACACAGAAATAGTCAAGGGTCACTGTAGTCAGTCAACTGATTTTTTACTATTATTTACCCATTGACTGCTGAACTTCAGCATTATCTGTGCATCCCAAAGTCAGTAACTGCAACATAAATGAAGCTTCCATGTTAAAAATTCCAAGGCTCAAATTAATGAGAATAGGCTAAATGTTTTTCTTGCCCTTCTGCAAAGATAGCTTCTAAATTAATTCAATGGAATGAACTAGATACTACAGATAAGGAGATATACAGAAACGAGAATACTTTTCTAAAAGTTCTTGTTTTGCCACAGATGGAGGGCTGGGGGAAGGAAAGAATGGAGAAAAAATATATTGGATAATGAAGAAGTTATCATGCCCTAATTCCTATTTAACTGGAAGACAATCCAGAACTGACTTCTTAAAACTGAGCTTTTAATCTAGGACTTCCTTCTTGTGCTTCCAATTCACATAGCTTAAGAAGGATTAATTCACTGGGGCTGCTGTGTTGGCCTATGTCATTTGCTTTTCAACTAATATCAGAAACAGAGGCAAATGTTCAATAAAATTTTAAAAAACTTTTAATTTGGGGTTAAAAAATAACTACAGGACAAACATTCTTGCCATCCACAAACTCTGATCACATTTTCTTACCTCTGAAAGAGGCAATTTCAATGCATTCGAATCACACTTGAGGAAAGGACTTGGAAAGAAAGAGTACAAGGCAAGATTTACTTTTTCCCAAGAGGTTTAGAAAAAATGGTCAAGGGCCAAGAAACTATTTAAACTTTTTTCTTTGAAAAGAGAAATCTCAAATCAAGGGCATTTGTTTCCAGATACATAAAATGTCATTGCAAAAAGAGATAACAATCATCTGTTCTCCATGTCTGTGGTGGACTGAACAATAATATTAAGTTTAAAGTTGCAACAGGGTACATTCAGTTTGAAATATTTTGTACAATATCTAACAGTAAGACTAATCAAACACAGACCTACATTGCTTCAGAAAGTTGTGAAACCTGTCATAGGCTGCACAGCCATCAGGAATAACCCCTAGGCAGGCACAAAAAGAGTTTGTGTTGGACTAGGGGAACAGACTATATGATCGGTTCAAATCCTCCTCCAGACCTAAAGGTCTTCTGTGATTATTTGAATGAGTTAAAATGGAAAATTACATGAAAAACCTGTGGCCATCAAATCAGATAGATGCAATTACAATAAAAAATTCAGTTTTGTACTGGATTAAGCAACATGCCTTTAGACAGAACTCTTGCATATATCACATTCTCCAAAAAGTCAAAATTATCGTAAAATTATTTCATTAAACTATATGCAGAATTAGTCATCAATTCCATAAGAAACTGTTTGTATAGGCAGATTGTGTTACAAGTTAACAGTTACCATCCACAAGGAAGATATCAAATGTTACAATACAGAACATGCTCATGAAGACACAAAGAGAGATACTGCTCAACGGTACCATAGAGCCTAAGTTACGGGCAAGCCTTATCATCATCTAAGAACTTAGGAAATGTGAATCCAAGATATTTGGAAAGGAAGAATACTTCCAAAAAACAAATCCCTGGCAACAAGAATCAATTGTGTTACAGAAGATTTGATGCTTGTGGGAGTCTGGAAACTCAATCTAAAGAACAACAGCACTGTCGTATGATTGCCCTCCCTTCACCCTGGCTGGCCAGGGTGCAAATAGAAAAGACAGTGATGTTAGAAGAATGGATGCAAATTTCATCCTTAACTTTATTGCCCACCCACAAAACAAACAAAAAACCCCAACAAAACAAAACAACAACAAAAAAACCCACCTCAAATCCCCAAAGCAACCCCATATCTTTGTTTCTGTTGCAAATTGAGCTGACTCTGGGCACTCCCATCCTGTCCTATTCATACGGGTTGAGAGACAAAATTCAAGAATTAAATGTGCCGTGCACAGGTGCCCAGTGCCAGGAGGAAGCAGAGAGGAATGAAACACAAAAATATTTGTACTGCAAGCTAAACCTCCCAGGTTCTCCTACAATGCTCGAGGTTAAGCCTTAACTAACATCAGATTCTTTGAATGGGAAAAGCAATATTTATGGTACAGTATTTATACCTTAGTCAAAAGATCCAACAGGAAGGCAACTAAATTCAAGTTGAATAGCGACAGTTTTGTAGGAAGCCATATGTCTTCTAAAATGCCAAGCAAAGACGTCAATGACAGTTAAGGAAGCTCTGCAGTTTACTGTTGAGAGTAATTCGTCAATAACTTGCATGACAATATGGCAAAAGATTTTTTTTCAGGGAAATCAGCCGAGCATTACACAATGTCAAATAACTAAGAATCTGCTAGCCCAAAAGACTACATTACTCAAGTGTAAGTGTAGTGAATATCAACCTAGGAAGTGTTTCTTACATGATTAAAAAAAAAANNNNTTTCTTACATGATTAAAAAAAAAAGGGGGAAAGAAAAATTCAGGTAAGTTATAAAGAACAAAATTAGAAGATCAAAAAGAAAGGCAGCAAAACTAGAGAGACAATAATCAGTGCATAAAATTCTATAGGGAACTGCAAAACATTAGGCATGGAAATCAGCAAAACATCTAATAAAGTGATAAAGCTGCCAAATAATAAAAAAAACAGATTAAAAGAACTANAACTAACAACAAGGGAGAAGATTGGAGTTATTGACTATTCTGAGTTATGAAAGGCCCTAAGGAAAAGGAAAACACAAAACATCAGAGAATATATCTGTGATCTGTGACGCTCTTGAGTTACAACTCCACAAAATAAAAATAATGAAATGGCATAGGTTGTCTTCCACAAGGACTTAAACGGTAGCGTTTCAAAAGAAGAAAGATGGCTACAGCCTCCCCACGCATAAATTACTTGAGTAAACAAGTCAGACACCACCTCTAGCAGAAAACAATGAATGCAGCCCAGCAACTATTACTTGCAAGGATTTCCAACAGACTAGTATCTTCATGGCTACAAGGTTGAGATTTTGAAGATGTCCACCTTAAGGCCAAAATCTGCCTTTCGTTATGAAGGTGAATCTCACGTCAATTAAAAGGACAAGCAATCACATCTATGTCAGAATTTACCCTTCCTTGAATTTTAATTCCAGTAACACGAAGTCCAACCAAAACAAAAAAATCATAGAATCATGAAATGGTTTAGGCTGGAAGGGACCTTCAAAGATCATGTAGTCCAACCCCCCTGTCAGGAGCAGGGACATCTTTCACTAGATCAGGTTGCTCAAAGCCCCATCCAGCCTGGCCTTGAACACTTTGAATAATGGGGCATCCACAACTTCTCTTCTTCCAGCGTCTCACCCCTCTCACTGTAAAAAAATTCTTCCTTTTGTCCAGTCTAAACCTACCCTCTTTCAGTTTAAAACCATTGCCCGTAGCCCTGTCACTACAGGCCTTGGTAAAAAGTCTTTCTCTGTCTTTGTTATAAGCCCCCTTTATACATTGAATGATGTATGATGCAGCCTATTTCCTTTCAAGTTAACACAAGAAATGGAAAGAGAATCATATTGAAGGCTTACAATCTGCCCCCCATGAAAAAACAAGCAAAATAAAATACTATTATCTCCTTCAAAACCATCTTCTCTACCTATGCAGGCTGATGTGCCTCCATTAGCACCTTGAGTTCATTGTTATGAAGAAGCTCATCTCAGCATGCGAGACTCCCTCACATAGCCAGTCTCTCTGAAGTGGTAGAAAGTATCTGAAGAGTCCCTGTCAAATCTGATGGTCTGCCTAAAGAAGCTGTCTAATTGGGATGATACCAAGACACTTGTGTTTGCACAGACAGAAGCAGAAACCTTAAGCACCATCCAACAGCCTACTTCTTATTGGACATCACAGCATTCTGTGCCTTTGAGAAGCACCATTCATCACCATTGTATCCAAAATCCAAAATGTTTCCGAATCAGATAATGTATCTCATTCCTTGTAGCAACAATGATATTCAGAATATGGCTAAAGAATCTGAAAAGAAAAACCTACAAATTGGGATTTTGGTGTCTCCCACCACCACCACCAGAAGAACAGCAAAGCTTTAAGTGACGATTTGTGTTTCTCCAGATCAACATATTTCCTTAATTAGCCCCTCCATCCCCATCAATTTCTCTAGAGCATTTTTAAAAGCAACTACCATTAAAGTTATCAACTGATTTTGTTAAATACTTAACACAGCAGGTCTTCAATGAAACAAGCATCATAAAATGCTCATAGCAAAGAAAAAGTATCTTCCTTATTGTATGGCAGTTCTCTGTAAGTTGCTGAAGTGTATTTAATGTTACAACCTGAAGTAAAGGTGACTGCCTCATTGCCATCCTGCAGAACAGAGGAAGAGTTCAGAGTAAATTCCCACTAAACTGAGTTCCAGCAATCTCTTCACCACACCAAAACCAAACAGGCTCCCCCCACCCTAACTTTGGCTATTTGAGCTTTGACTTTTTCACTCCCCATAAACCACTCCAGAAGTACAGCATAGGCATATCATGCACTAAGCCACTTGAACAATTTATCCACAGTTTTAATCTTTGAAAACCTGACTACCACTTTCAGCAGTAGTAAGTCATCTTGAAACTGGTTTCACGAAGGAATGTTCATTTCTAAAATACAGGGCAAGATCGGTAATACTGAGGGAATTTCACTATATGATCAGTGAGTACGAAGTTCGCCTCCTCGACTCAAGCTCCCTGGTTTGGCGCACATGCCTGCAAGACACACGGTCCTCAGCGCTGTATGAGATGCACCGTATGCTCCTGCCTGCAACCTGCCAGGCAGAGCAGGGGTGGGTGGAGGTCAGCCTCCTCATTGTCTTTGCAGCATTTGGCAGTCCAGAACATACAGAGCACTTGTTGCTGCACAAAATACTTCAAGGACTGCAATTGTGCGTTGCTCCAGAAGATGACACTCCACTTTGTGAGATACAATTTGTTTCACAAAAGGCACATTCTTTGTTCTTACACAGCAGGCTATGCCTTTCCATCTATGCCCCTGGAAGACCATACCACATAAGCATGATCAAAAGAATCACAGGCAAAAGAAGTTTTTATTTTCTGCATTAGCTAGCAACAAGTGTACTTCTGCACTTCAAGATTTTCCTATTTCTGAAGCACTTTATAAACATTACTAAGCACTCGCTACTCTCCTCTGAGCGAAGCAAGTACTACCAGCAGTGATGTACTAACCACAGGCACATACCACCCCACCACTGGGTTAGGAAAATGATTAAAAACCAAAGTAAAAGCCCTCAAAGCTAGAAGATAAGTCTGCAGTGAAAATGACTTTACTGTTCAGATGGTCAAATGCACAATACCTGTCACCAGTGTAATTTGGACAGATATTAATAAAGTGATTGTCCTGCTAAAGAGGAGGCTTATAATACCATGCATTTGTTTACTGTGTCTTCTTACTATTACGGTTTCCATAGAAACAGGGAAGAGTTAGAAAATTTCAGCACTGGGCAACAAATTCTAATTATCTTTTTCAAGGAATCACTATATACATATTTAGTGCAAACAGAATACTTCAGCAAGACTTATACTCAGGTATATGAAACATGGATCACTAGTCCTAATGTAGGGCTGCTCATGACTGCACATGATTTCTAAGTCTTTATGGAAACAAAAGAAAGGACACTTCCTTTAACACACATTAGTAACAGTCCATGCCGTGCTGGTCCTTCCCCTTTAGGCTTTTCAATTTCGTATTCTTTCTCCAACTGCCCTCTGAATGAGCAGGGGAGCAAAAAGTACTGAAGCATTTGCAAAATATACTTCCCCTTCCCTGAAGCTTATGTGATATCTTATCCCTTACATTTATAATCACCTACAGTTTAACCATGATGTAATTTCTTATGCCTTGTGGGCTGATTTATGTGACTCACAATTTCCAAATATATTTGTGAAGGTGGTTCATGAATTAAACTTCTGTCAGCTGAAGCCTCCAGCATTGTTCTACCCATGTTCAGTACAGAGGCTCCTGGCTCACAAGAAGTTTTAATGGTACAGTACAGAGGATCAGTCCTCAGTTTATAAAGGACACTCAAGAAGCCATTATATAAGGTAAGAAAGACTGCAAATGTCCCCATGGCTTTTTGTCATGCCATTATTATTCTTTGTTAAGTTTAGGTTTCCTATATATACACCACTGAAAACCTTCAGATAATTCATCCCTGGGACTTGCTGTCAGCTGAGCACACTTGCGAGTTATGCTTCTCATAGTTTCTCTGGTACTGTACCCCTTGCTTCTGCCCTGATTTTAAGCTATGTCCAGATAAGACCTGGGGGACCCTGGGACAGCAGCCTTGGTCAACTGCAAATTCACACTTCCTCACTTAAGCATTTAACTACCTAAGTCTAGCAAACCAACCTACTTTAATAAAATTAATATAATCTACAAGTGACAACATGCATCTAATCTTCTAGCATTACTTTCACAGAGGTATAGTGAAATATCACCTTCCTTTATGGTGAAACATCTTCCCTGCCCCAATGATCTTTGCCCTAAGAAGGATAAGCTAGTAGGACAGTTTTTGCTGTTCCTGGGCTCTTTCTCTGCTTTTACCTGCTTAAGAACAGCACTCCTCTCAGCTGGCAGTTTGGGAGGGATTCTCTGGAGATACAGCTGGTGTCTTACCCAATGCAGAGTCATACTGAGACAACTAAACCACATGCGTGGAAGCATTTGCTACTGTTTAATCTCAAGTGCAGAGGGTGCAGCAACTGCCCCTGGCATACTTCTACAATAAGTACTACTAACAGCTTTGGGGATCATATGCATTATTGGTGCAGAAGTGTTTGGTATTACCCATTGTGACAGAAAGGAGACAAGTGGTTAAATTACTGCCTGTTGTGCACAATTGTAGACATTAGCAGCTGTTATTTATAGTGCCTATTACGTTATAGTATCCCAAAAGACAGGAGAACCACGTCATACAGCATTACTACAAATAAAATCATTCTAGCACAGAAAAACCATTTTAAGCATAGAGAACATCACTGTAGTTTATCTTTAAATGGAAAGCATGAACAGCTCAGATGTTTTGATAACAAAATGTATGTTTTAGTACTCCCACCCCACCAGTTAATACAAGAAGAAATAAGAAGGACAGGAAAAATTGTATGTTAATAAAGTCAGCTGAAAGAAAAAAGGTACGTCTGGAAGAAGTCTCCACTTCATCAGTGCAAGTGGGATGTCCTTTTCTGAAAAATGCACAGCTGGAAGAAAAGAGAGCTCTCATGGTTTTAATCATACAGAGGCTTGTATACTACTTCTTTTTAAATCTTTTATTCAATGCCAGTGAGTAAAATGCAAGTTCAAAACATGTGGCAGACTACTCCAAATTAAGCAGCATGCCTTAGAGCAGACATTGTTCAGGCATCTTACGAAAATAAAAGTTATCTAACAATGTGAGCATCTTTGATACAGAACCCAATTCCCCATACTCTCCCACTCTTCTAGTAAAAAGGGGTGGTGGAGGAGTGAGGGGGTGGAGAAGGACAAAATAAAGCAAACAAGGGTTTCTTGAAATAGTTTTCTTTTTAGAAGTTAGCAATGTGAATTCTAGTCCTTACTTTGTCTAACTTACATTCTTTTTGCAAGAAAACTTTTATGAGAAAATCGACTATTCCCACATACCCTGAAAAAAATGTTTTGCTCTTCAAAACCTTGAAGAGCTTCTACAAAATTGGGGATTATGATACAACTGAAATGAATCTGGGAGAAAAGACTGGTGGTCACTTCCAATGCTGTTTCCATTGCTTACTCCTCTCAGGACTCAGAGTGTTCGCCGATCATGAAAAGATATATTTTTAGGATAACAATCTACTTAAACAGTTGAATTACAATTTAAGGGAAAAAGGAATATAATCAACATGTTAAGAAATTGGTAGCAAATAAAACATATCTATTGCTTCTACACTTCACACAACTGAATTATGTACGATTAATGTGTACCAGCCAAGAGATCTGCCCTTGCTTCCGAGTTGCCTCAAAGTAGCCAGAGAGAGGCAAGACACTACTGAAATGGAGAACACAGATACTTCTGTGTAGGCACCCCTGAGACCTTTAAAAGGTGAGGGAATAGTTTCTTTTGGCCCAGGATCAAATTCCTCTAGTGGTAATGAAATATCAGTGCGCACTTCTGTACCCATGTGAAACAAATGAATCCAAGACTCCTCCAGCATTACAGCTATATTCCTCTGAGACCTATATGAATTCCCTGTGCTCCTTGTCATTGACCAGTAGTTGTTCTAGAAAACAGTACTAACACTTTAGCTTACTTGCTGTATGAGTAGAAACGTCTATCTTTCGATTTCTCTGCTCAATTACATGCTCTTTAACTCTACCCACACACTGCACTGTGTTGGCCAAGTCGTACATTTTGGCAGTGGACTTCAAAACTATGTTCCTCCACAAGAGAGTGCCTGTGTATAGTACACTCACACACACATACACACCCCCTCAGTCCACGTGATTCATATACTGCCTGGGCAACCATTTCACAAATAGATGAAAGCACTAAAAAATAAAAATCCAAAACTCTGGCATATAGAAATCACTCATTCTACATACTGCTTTTATTTCGCAATATTTAGTCACATTACTAACATGACCAGTTATCAGAGCTGCTTGCAGTTTCTGCTGATGATGATGTACACTTCTCTCTTCCTCAGTAGCTGAGCTGTACGCAGTGGGAATGCTTTACAAAACATTTCAGAAATAAAGGTCAAGTAAGCTTTCTTTGCAAGAGGAGCTGTTTTCTGGAGAGAATTTCCTTCCTACACACCTTCAGCCACCAGAACTCTTATGATGGTACGCAAAGAGACTGCAAACACACATACTCACATTTCTGCCTCTAGAGTTAAGCTTCGCTGAGTTAGAGCCCCTTCTCCAGCCCCTGCTCCCCCCACACATATGGGGGTGAGACTGTTGTGGAAGTGCTATTTTACAGGTAACAGTTTATATCCACTCTGGAGAGCACAGCGGCTAGTCAGCACTAGTCTTCCAGGGGAGCACGTTTTATTGATCTTGGAACATTTAACGTGACACCCAAACATCAGTGAACTCTCTTACTCAGTTTTTTGTTTTAAGACTGCATAGTTTTGGGTGAAGCACAACCATGACTTTTCGTAACAGTAGTAAGAGGAAAAAACATCTCTCAGGAGGAGCTAGTTGTAGTGGAGGATCTTGAAGTCCAAAAAGGACTTTGTACTATGCTAGCAGCCAACTAGGACACTGTGCAAAGACTGAAGCACTAGTGTACCATGCAGTGACCGTGCTTTTTACTCCATAAGCAGAATGGCAGAGAGATCTGCACCAGCTGGAGTCCTAAAACAGTTTTATGCTCACACGTATCCAGAGTCTCCCGGCCTGTCCAATTATTTTAAATGGACTAATACATGTTAATTAGCTCTATACCTGGAGTCTTGATACTGAAGTCTGAGGACCTATTGATCTTGAGATAATAGACCTGACCCCTTTTAAGTCTGAGTCTCCCCCAAACTGCCTATATTTTTGCACCACACAGAGACCAGATTTTAGTGGATTAAGCTGGACAGTCCTAGGTAGATACAAATCCAATAAAACAAGGCAGTCTTCTGGCTGGTTTGAGACTGAATGTGCGTATTTCCTTATTCTAGCTAGACATCTAGCAGTACTAAGAAGTCTAAAATGACCCAAAGGATGCAAACTAACTTTAGAAGATAATTTCTTCCACAGCCTGCATCACTGCAAACTACCTGCTTGTCAGTGCCAGTTGTGCCTTATCCAGATTCTGAATCCCTGGGAGAAGTGGAACCAATGCCCTGCTCCCTTATGGCTATGCTCCCTGTGCTGCTGATCTTCTGTAGATATGAGAAAAGCTAGAGAAAAACACTGATGAAAACCAAAGTTTGGGTAACAGGCTTATATTCACCATGTAGGCTGTGGTGAGGGGAAGAGAATCAGGAAATCAAGAAGTGAAAAACCACCCACTCAGGAATATTAAAATAAAAGATTTTGGTACCTTCACTCAAACCTCCTGGTTTTTAACTATTTAAATTACATTCATTCCGACTATCAGATCACGCTTCCAGCATTGAACTAGTACTAAAGAAAAACAAGTAAACAAAAAAGCCCTTCTTTTTCAAGTCTATAGCCCATGTTAACATACTCACTCAAGTCAACTACGTCTTCTGGAAGAAAAAAGATCACAGACAAGAGTATGTAAGAGTTTCTGTAGTATAAAAAATGGGACATTGGACATTAGCTAATCAAAGATGATGTCATGTTTAGAGAATCATCACATGTCATGTTAGAAAACTGCTACACCGTGCATTCTCTTCTAAACAAATCTGGGGGGTGAAAAAAGGCTCATATTTCAATGAGTTACAATCAAAACATGTCAGGTTTAGAAGTACGCTAGTGCAACATACATGAAAGAGGAGAGAAGTGGAATTTGTTAACCTAGATGACAAAATCTAGCAAGAGGGAAGACAGAATAAACAGTCTTCAGGTACTGCAAGGAGCTGAGAAACAGGAGGCACCCATCACCTACACAAGTTAATGAGCTTAAGCTGCAGCAAGGAAGGCTCAGGTTATGTATCAGGAAAAGTTTTTGGTGGTGAGGTTGGGGAAGCTGAATAAAAGGCTTGGAAAGGCCACACAAGCATCTGTCAGGAAAGAGGTCGGTATAGCTGATCCTCCTTGGGGCACGGCATAGGCCTGCTGCCTCCCTGTTCTGACTCCATGCTAACTTGAGTGGTCACTTCTGGCCAAAACAAAAGAAACAGAGGTCTGGCCTAGAGATCCCAGACCTCCTCTTCCCAAGGATAGGCTAACACAAAGCTGTGGCAGGAATTCAGACACTGGGGAAAGGGCAGAAGCGTGTCTGTAAGAATACACTGCTTACAATAAGTAGAAATTTTACCTCACCATACACCCATCTGTACGGCAAGTGCTCTGAAGTCCTGACTTTGATGACATGGTAGTGTCAGTAACGTGGAGGAAAAGAGGACAGCAGGAATCTCTAGGGAAACATGAGAGCCCTAAACTATGTTCTGAATGCATTAAATGATACCCTTTGTTTCACTTTCAGTCTGCAGCATTTAAATTGGAACTTCTCCCAGCTGGATGTTTTCCTCCTCCAGTTTCACGTGGCACTATTCAATTAATTACTGTCAACATTTTTCACAATGCAGGCTATGTCTGACAAGAAGTTCTGTCACAGGTTATCACCTCTGCCACTGGGTATTGTCTCACACCCTTTCATCAGTTTATCTGTGCAGTCCAGTTCAGTTCTCCCTTCTTCATCCTTCAAGGGTGATCCCTGACACCTCTAAAGAGTTACGGTAACAGGTATTGCTCATAACAGCTCTAATGACAGGTTTTATTTATTTTTTTATTTTGAAGAAGTTGGCATCATATGCCTAGCCAACTAAAAGCAAAACAAGCTTGGTACCAAGGTATGAGAACTTCCGGATTAACTAGAAGATTAAGAAAATACTTACTCTTGCTTTATTTCTCCCTGCTAATTCCCATTTCCATGGAAACCAGGCTGGAAAGTACCAGCAGGCAGCCTGCAGCTGAACATCTGAATGAGAGCGCTCATGTTGAACTCAGCAAGCAGACAGCAGGTGAAATCTGCAGGAACTGTCTAAAAATCTATAGCTATGTCTTGAAAGTAAAAGGACAATCTCACTTTAAGCAAAGAACTTCTAAAGAGGATGATACATAACCCTAGTGAATATTATTGCACTGCACCAGCTGACAATCTGACTTTCTCTTCTATAAAACATAGTAATAAAATTTCTTTATCTCAATGGCACAAGACAAAAATTCATAACAATTAATTAAGTGCTTCAAAATGTTCAGATGGAAGATGATATGCTGGTGAATATGGTAAGTTATTTTTGTAACAGGACTTTGGCTTCTGAACATTGTCCTGTAATTCCTTCTGTGAAACCAAACTGACTGCTGTACAGTTCATACATACACATTGTAACCCCAGTTATTTGGATGGCTCTTCTTACAAACATCCATTGCATTTGAATAAATATATAGATGAAAAAAATTAACTAGCAGTTAGTAACATATTTGCTAGTTATAAAACACATTGGTTTTGAGCACCAATCCAGACTCCTTTTATTTTAAAAGCTACTAAGGCAACACAGTTGTAGATATAGTNATTCTTTTTAATACCATCTCAGATTCTTCTCCTGTTCAATATTTGCTCTTCAAGCAACAGGAAGAAAAGCAAACAAGCGAAGGATGAAACATTACTGTCTTGGGCTATACTTTACCCAGTGAAGAGAGTGGTTATTATTAAACTCCTGCTTTTGTATATAAAGCAATTACCACTCTCTCAAGCAGATATTATTCATTCTTTGCAGAGAGCAGAACACTGGCTGCACTTTTTTTCAATGTAATTTTAGCCAATGCAGTGGACAAAAGAGAATGATTATAACGAAGGATTTAACATCTTGTGCAAGTTCAATATCAGCATACAAGAGCTGACTTGAAAATGGATGATGAAGAAACTTGAGACAGCATAAATCTTTTTTCTTTATTTTTTTTTAAGAGTATTGTTTAAAGTTTGAAAGAGCTATTTATCAGAATCAAATCAGCCAGATAGGTGCAGATGCTCTTCATTGTACCTATGTTCTCCTTCACTATGAGAGGCAAAATTCAAGCTTAAAGCATCAAAGAACAAATCAACCCAAGAAGCTGTTAGTGACTATTGATTTCTTCCTTCCTTTGGGATCTTCAGTGGAAAAAATGAGCCCAAATTTGCAGTCCACAACATACTAAACTCACAGCAATGACGGAAAAGGATAGTACAGAAGCTGTTTGTGCAATTTCCTTGCATGACAGGAAACTAATAATTGTGTATCAAGAGCACAACAGCGGCAGACAAAGCACACAGCTATCAGCATCTCTGCAGTGCAAGAATGGCAATTTAACAGCTGCAGCAATGGTAAAATTGCACAGAGCGCTTTCTGTTAATGAGTCCCATTGATAACCCACATTTAACTGCACCAAGTATATTTGTGCTCACCTTGACAATCATTTACTGTGCTAGATCACGATACCGGGAGCTCTGGGATAAACAAAAACCAAACTCCAAATAATTCACTTATCCAGTCTAAGACTGCTTAAACACAGTATACACAAAAGCATAAGCTTTCAGACATATTTCCTTTTTATTTGCATGAAACTATCTATTGCTAAATAACCCACACGTACTGCCTGAATAGCTCTACTTCAAGCAAGAGTGGAAATAAAAATAAATTTAAAAAATACATAAATTTAAACAAAAAGCAACCCACATCAGGGTACATTGACTTCTCTATTTCAAAGCTGCATTCCTACCCCTCAATTCTTTGGTTTTTTAGGAATGCCAAAGCATGTTGTATTTAATGGCTATCTTCATTTTGAGGGTAGAAACTGAGTGTACTGCTCATACCGTGTGAACAACTCTCTAAACCATTATCATAAATAAGAACCACACTAAGGGGGAAGGGAGGCGGAAAGGACAGCCTTAGCATCCAAGGTGAACAGAAGTGACCATGCAGTAATGAGACAGACTTCCAACTTGGCTGAAGAGTTCCCATTAGCACGGGATGGGCCATTGCTGGGAAATATTTATAAAGCGTATTAGAGCTGACTGCGTGTGTACACAGAGTGGTGGATGTCCATCAAAAGGGGTGGGTTATTTCTCCCAGCTGGAGTTGGAGAGAGAGAGAGAGGGTTGTAATTCAAGAAAATAACCAAGCTGCTCCCCATCAGGTCATTAATACCTACACACTCTTTCCCCTTATGATCCTGTTAGTAACACCTGTACAGAGCATGTAACTGCTTTTCTTCCAATTAACTTTGTAACTGCTAATGCATCCCAGTTGTTGCCAGCTGGTTAAGTTATGGGAGATGGAAAGAAACTGAGAAGGGTCATCAATACTAGATCTACTGCTTACAAACAGGGAAGGACTAGTGGGAGATGTGGTGGTTGGAGGCCGTCTCCGGCTTAGCGACCATGAAATGATAAAATTCTCAGTTCTTGGTGAGCCAAGGAAGGTGGTCAGCAAAATCACCACTATGGACTTCTGGAGGGCAGACTTTGGCCCTTTGAGGACACTGGTTGAGATAGTGTCTTGGGAGACAGTCCTAAAGGGCAAAGGGGTCCAGGAAGGCTGGACATTCTTCAAGAAGGAAATCATAAAGGCTCAGGACAAGGCTATTCCCATGCGCCGCAAGACCAACTGCCAGGGAAGATGACCAGCCTGGCTAACAGGGAGCTTTTGCTAGGACTCAGAGAAAAAAAGAGAGTTTACCATCTTTGGAAGAAAGGACAAGCAACTCAGGAAGAGTACAGGGATCTTGCTATGTCATGCACAGAAGAAATTAGAAAGGTGGAAGCTCAGCTAGAACTCAATCTGGCCACGGTCATAAGAGACAACAAAAAATGTTTTTACAAATATGTTAACAATAAAAAAGAGAGCCAAGGAGCATATCTATCCTTTATTGGATACAGAGGGGAACATTGCTACCAGAGATGAGGAAAAGGCTGAGGTACTTAATGCCTTCTTTGCCTCACTCTTTAATAGTGAGACGTGTTATCCTCAGGGTACTCTGCCCCCTGATCTGGTAGGCAAGGACGGAGAGCAGAATATAGCCCCCATAATCCAGGAGGAAATTGTTAGTGACCTGTTATGCCATCTGGATATCCACAAGTCTATGGGACCACATGGGATCCATC
>VYZV01010337.1:1026-14134 GCA_013401275.1 Pandion haliaetus
GGGGGAATTTTGGGGAGCGGGACCCCACCAGCAGCCCCAATCAGCACCCAGGAGCAGGGGGGGGGCGCTGGGGTGGGTGCACAGTCCTGCAGCATCGCAGGGCTGCAGCTGGGTGGTGCCCGTGGCCCCCGGACAGCACCGTCATCGCCCCATCTGTACGTGTACGAGGATCAAAAATAATACATTTAAATAAAAAAAAAAAAAACAAACCAAAACCCACGAACACCAAAAAGAAAAACGAAACGTTAGCAGCAATTTCCCAATTTATTGAAACTGATTGATTTTTGCAAGTATGTCTAAGCTAAATCCCATCACAAAGTAATTATAATCAAGAGGCACGCCTCCGGCATGCCCAGGCAGACGAGAAACCGGGAGATCAACTAGAAAATAAGGTCATATTTACCTGAACTACATTTACAGAAAATCAGTACAACACAGCCATGTTCTCCCACTGACTTCTGGTTACGAAAATCTCCTCAACCTCCCCAAAATATTAAACACATCTTCAATACAAACACAGGTTTATAATAATTAATATAAAGTCAGTATAATATAGAATATTCCCAGCAAAAAAAATAATCAACAATCTTCAAACACTGTCCTTTTTTTTTTTTTTTTTAAGCTTTATTTTTGTAGACAGGTTTAAAGCACGTTGAAAAATAAATATATATGAAAGCATACACACAGCACTCTTACTAGGCGGAACTAAAAAAAAAAAAAGGCAGAAATTTAAAACACAATATAGAATCTAAAAAATGAACCATTAAGTATGGCTTTCTTAGGAGTTGCACATGTCACAGAATGAGCTAAAATAAGATTATTTTTCATAATATTGCAAAAAATTCCAGTTTTTGCATTATTTTCATGGAGTTTCTTTCCTAAAGGGCGATGTGCAAAACGGGAAGCGTCGAGGCGGGGGGTGCTGGGGGGGGCTCAGCCCCAGTGGGAATCGGGACTCCCTCGGGGGCACGAACTGAGCCCCCATCCAAGTCATCGATCCCAAAACCCCACCCCACCAAACCCCAAAGCAACGCGGCTTTCGCTTTGGAAAAGCGGAGTATTTAAAGGCATGAGTCGAGAGAAGAAACAAAATGGGACCTAATGCTAGAGCGGGTTTCCTTTCGTACGGAAAAAATACTCCTTTTGCGTCCAAACCACTGATTTTTGATTAAAAAAAAAAAGAGGAAAAGGACAGTCACTTCGCAAACCTTCATTAGACGCGTCCCCCTCTCGCCTCCCCACAAAGCCACTCTGTAGCTGTGAGGCTTGAGGGTGACCTTAAAAAACACAAAACTGGGTAATTTTTAAGTTTTAAATAAAATTTTTGGAAATAAATTGACAGAAGGCCATGCAAGAACCCCATTTGTCTTCACTGTTCAAGACAGTCTCCAAACGCAATCACAGACCAAGGCCCACCTCGTGCGTGATTCGGTGTATTCCTCAGGGACTTTTCCTGGAGGGCAAGGGCAGGACGCTGCTGTTCGCACCCTGTTCTGCGCGAGACGGTCGCAAAGCACGGCTTGAAATGCTCTCTGTACTCCTGGCACACTTTAATATTTAAAAAAAATAAACGCGGAGGATAAAGAAATTCAGGGAGGGACATTTACAAGTATGCGTGAATACTTAAAAAAATTAGTTGCAAATTACTGAGACCAAGTGTATCAATTTTTTTACCTATAAGGGAGTTATTTTTTTGAAACTAAATCTGTATATATATACACACACATATATATATATTTAGAAAAAATTAAAAAAAGGGAACCTCAGTGAGGTATACAAAGCCCTGAAGGGAAATACAAAGACGAGATGCTAGAGGTTACTCGAGCAAGTGTTGGATAGAACAGGCAAAATTACTGGGTTTTTGTTTAAATCTCGACGAGCAGAAGGAGTTTGCATAGGCAGTAGATCCAAGATGCTCCCGGACAGGAGCCCGAGGGGTCCGGTCGCACGGAGCGACTGATGAAGTTTTATAAAGTTTCGCCATTAGAAAAAGCCCAAATTCCTTTTTCGAACCCAAGCCTCACGAAGCGCCCGCCGGAGCGTGGAAGCTTAAAGCCCAATTCCTGCGTTTCCAAATGCGCACACCTCCATCAAAACAAAGCACTTAAAATGTACATCAGGTGTTAGAATTTTATTTGGTATATATAGTGTATGTTAGTAATATAGAAGCATGTGCTAGATTATAATGGTAACATTATAAAAGTTAGCTTTTACGTGGATTCTCTGTTTTTTCTCTCCTTTTTTTTTTTTAATTTATTTTCTGCATCCTGGGCTCAAAGAGCTTCAAAGTGGCACTAGTAGGAAACACTTCTGAAAGCCACCTGGCCTACTGCCCACCCTTTAAAAAAAAAAAAAAAAAGGAAAGAAAAGGAAAAAGAAATATAAAATATTTCCAAAGGAATTGCAAAAGTAAAGCTAAGCACCCCATAACTCCGATTACAGAAATCGAGTCACCCAAGGGCGAGAGCAGGGAAGAGCGAGGAAGAGGAGGACTCGGACCAACATCTCCTGCTCCTCCTCGGAAGGTACGACAGCGGATGCACACACCAGCATCGGAGGAGATGGGTGAGACGGAATGTCACAGAAACCGAGGGGTTTTGAACGGTTTGGGGTTTAAAACTGTTATTAAATAAGATTTTTACATATAAAAAGCAAAGCCACAGATATCTTTTAAGTACTGTATGTATTTGTCTACATGTAGCAGGTGAGGCTGCAAGTTCAGGACCTCAGACACCCCCTACCCCCCCTCCATATTTACAGGATAAATGACAATAAATACAGAGCCCGCACTCCGAGAGGCTAAAGTCAGGGTAACGAAACAGCGACCTCGCTCTGGGACAACCCCCCCAACCGCTACGACTGCTGGAAAAAAGGTATACAAAGGTCCAATTGTAAAACACTGGGTTTGTTTACGTCTTCTTAAACACAGTAGGAGGGCTTTACAAGAAGCTAAAATGCAAAGTTAAGATTTTTACTGTTTAATAGAAAAGTTTCTGCATGACCCTACCGCTCTATTCTTTAAGTATTTAAAGAGGGTTATCTATTCTCACTGGCTAAAAGCAGCAAGTCCCACTCAACTCCTTCCACCCTAAGGAGCAGCAGCAGCAGCAGCAGCAGAGACGGTGCTCGCGTGGCCTCACCAAACCGAACCAGAGGATTTTAGGAAAGACCCACGTTTTCCCAATCACTGACGTGCACTAAAACTGATACACCGGGGGCCTGGGAGCTGCCGCAGGCTCCCAGTGAAGGCGATCGTCAGCGTGAACCGGGATGATGCGCACAGAGAGAAGGCGGCAAACGTCTGCAAGGACCTGAGGAGCAGAGAAAGGAATCGAACGCCATAAACCCAGGACGTGACTTAAATCGGGGAATGAATAAAGAACCGGCTACTACAGGCGCCAGGATCAAGGCTCCCACCGCGCTCCGCCAAATCCTGGCACCGTGTGGCTTAAATCCTTCAAGATTATTTGCTTTGCAGGGGTTTATTGTACAGTATACTTTTTATTTCCTTTGCTGGGTGGAACCACACTTCTCGTTAGGGACCACCAGAGCCGCAAGAACGCTCTCCACCCCGCAGGGATCGCCTGTCCCACCACGGGAGGAAAATAGCACCTTTGGTCATTTGGCTTTCTGGTAACGGGTTGTCCGTGTGGCAAGTTTCAAGATACCATCGTCACAGACGTTGTACAAAATTGCTCCATGGCAAGGAAAGAGTGAGGCCTTCAGCTTTTTTATTTATTTATTTATTTAAAAAAGCACCAGAAGCAAAGAGGTGAAGGGTAAAACAAGCTTCTTCTCAGGAACAAGACACTTCCAATGCACTTTGTTGCTGTTGTCATTTAGGTGGAGCTGGAAGAAGGCAACAGTGGCCGATATGAACAAGGAGAATCCGACTACCTGGAGCAGCCCCACAGAGTCTGTTAGGAGATGCTGGGAGAGAAACCTCGTTCTTATTTTAAAAAAGAAAAGGTTTAGTTGAAGATTTACATGGAACCAGTGCGGCTAAAGCTGAGGGTTTTCATCATGAATTAAGTAGGTGTTATGCCTACCAGCGATGAATGAAAATTTTTAGATTGGCAAGGAAGAACAACGTACCCAGGTGAAATCCTGGCCCCACCAAAGTCTACGGGATGGGAGCAGCAAGATTTCCACCCAGCTGGGATCTCCTCTCCTTGGCTTCTCGCATTTCCCAGTTCATCCTGCACTTTGCTGAATGCCTCATTTTTGCTACGGTTTGCATATATCTACGAAAAAGGCAGCTGAGCAAAGGAAGAAGAGTGAAGATATTTGCGGAGAAGAATGACAGGTAGAGAATTACCTGTGTCCTTCATAGCAAAGGGTGCTTCCGGAAGCACCAGCACGCATTTCAGGGACCGCGGATAACCAAGGCTGGAAGATGGGACGTGGGTAAGATGCCAGTAGGTTATAAGCTTTCTTTGACGGTGATTCTTTTGGAAGCTAAGAAGCTAAGAAAAGAATTCGTAAGGCTGTAATCTGACTTGCCTTTTGATCTATTTGGCTCCGTAAAAAGCAATAAAAACTCTCTTTAAATAACTTTGCAAAAGGCCTGTATCATCAAGGGAAGCCCTCCAACACACACGCCGATTTGCTTTCACAACGTTCGCTTGTAATTCCACTGCTGCTGGGATTTTAGCACACAGACAAGGTGTTAAAAAAGAAACAAACAACCACCACCAAAAAAACCTGCTTCGGACACAAAAATCTCCCCGGTGCTCGGTTCAGGGCGGGAAGGCTACGAGGACGCATGCTTCACCCAGCCTCCCCATCGCGCAGCGCTCACACCTGCAGTAACTCTACCTCACGTGCATGCAACCTGGCTGGCTCGGCCGGAGGGGCGGCCGCGGTCGGGGTTGTTCATGGAGGGAGAAGGGGGAAGGCGAAGTCAGTCGCGTCGCTAGAAGCGACATTGCTAAGACAGTATCTGAGTGGAACAGAGAAGGACTTGTTTAGAAAACACGAGTTATTTTGCACACATGGACGACAACAAGGCTACTTAGTTTTTCCAACATACTCCTTCCTCCCCCACCCTCCCTCCCCCTACAAACAACAGAGCGAAACAAAACCCAGAAAAAATCCCTAAGAAATCCAGGTAAAATCCTTGTTGTTCTCCCCAGAGTTGTCCTGCTCCTGTGGAGAGTCGACATCTTTGTCATCATCCAAAATCACATCATCTTGCGATATTCCCACGTCATCCTTCCACTTGATGTCATCGTCATCTCCCATCTCCTCGTCTCCTTCCACTTTGATGTCATCTGGGTCTTCCATGTACTGGCCTTCCCCGGGGTAGCACTCGTCTGGAGACCCTTCTCCTCCGTTGTGGTCCAGGTGACCAGCTATGCCTCGACCAGAGCAATCGGCGCAAACTCCGTGGCGGCGAGAGCCATGCTTAATCCCCACGCTGGCCGCAGACATGAACACTCGGTTGCACACTTTGCAGACGTATTTTTTATCTTTGCTGTGGACCTGGAAAAGGAGAACGATCAGAAAAGTTAATGCCCACGGAGACGGATCGAGAGCAGCAGGGAAGGACGGGCTCCCCGGTCCTTCTGCAAAGGCAAACCCACCGCAGCCCACGACTGCAACCTGAGGTCAGCACCGGCTTTCATCGTGAACTCAAACCCACCACAATTAATTCAACCCCGTAACAGTGTCATGCGATGGAAAATCCTTTTGAGACTGCCTTTTCATCGTCAAACTCGTAGTCTTGAGAGGAGCTTTTATCGCTTCATTTTTTTTCTCCCCTTTTTGTTTTTTCTGGGGTGCAATAGTTGCATTACACCACCACCACCACGAGGAGAATTTTAAAAAGGAAAAAAATCCCACCAGCCCCAAGCACTGGTTGTCTGCAGACCAGAGCAGAGCAACCCATGATCAGATCACATTAATTTAGCAGTTTCTCTCCTGATCCCACTGCTGCCGAGAACCAAAGAGTAGGAACACTGTTAACGCATCCTGTAGCTCTGAAAAAATGCAGCCTAATGCAGTTCTAACCTTATTTCTGACTACTTTGGCGGCTGAAAAATGGTTTGTCACAAATGTTTCTGTTCTACAAATCGTGCTGCATTTTAAGCCCGAGCATAAAAGGCGTACAGCTATCACACTTACAGAATAAACGGTAAACAGGAAAATGCTCTGCGGGATACTAGAAATCACTTCAAGGTTCAAACTTCACTACACAATGAGCAAAATTACATACTTTGAGAAGCATAAAACCACCTAAACAACGGTAAAATCTGCCGCTGGCTACTTTTGCCATGTGTGGAAGGCAAGGACCTTGCTCAAAACGTTCACCTGCTCCTCTCCCAAAGGAAATGGCCAACTGGTGCAGCGAGAACTCCTGAATTCCACCACGAGGAGCCTCACCAGGTACTTTCATTTACATATAAATAAAAAAAGATATATAAAATACATCTATATATATATTTTATTTATATATAGAATAGTTGAATTGTAACGGACCTACAACAATCATCTAGTCCAACTGCCTGACTACTTCAGGGCTGACCAATATATGTTATACGTGTGTGTGTGTGTACATATATATATATATATTCTTTTTTATATATTATTTTTTAATGTATTAAGGCCGCGGCAGGACAGCCCAGGAGCTTGCCTTGGCCAGTGGCCTGTCGCTGGCACTGATCAGCAGGAGACACTTTGGGAAGCGGTGTAGAAGCAGAGGAGGCTCCACCATGTACTACGCTGTTCAGTGGCCAGTGATTTGGGGTCGTCCTGAGCAAGCCATTTCGTGCAGACCATCAGCTAGCAGAGCCTCTGGGCACGTATCGCCAGCGCCTAATCCTGTTTTTAGCTCATTTATTCTTTTCAAGCTCGCAACAGCCTGTAGGAAAGGTTTTGCTGGTTAAACATGCCTTGCATAGAAAAGTCCTTCCTTTTTATTTTCAATCAGTTGCCTGGCGAGGCCAGTTCCCCGCTCCTGCCCCAGCACAACCGGATTGTCCATAACCCTGCGCTCATTGCTCATCCGGAACACCCAGCCGAGCTAAAGGTATTTGGGAAGAGGACAAATTGACCCATCTTACCCCCTCAGCCCCCATTACCGCAGGACGCTCGCTCGGGCTTTGTATTGCACCGGTCCTGTCCGCGTTCAAAGCCTGCGAGCTCTTCTGATCTGCTCCGGCTTCAGGTTTCCCTTGCTCTGAGCTAGTCCTCGCAGTGTATTCTTCAACTGCATCAAGCGAAGTCATTGTATTTTTTTTTTTTAATAAACTACATGTAAGCTTTTTTAAAAGCAATTGGACAAGGCTGGTCAGAGTCGTCCAACAGGATCTATAGGCATCAGTCATTTGTAACTGTTAGAAGAATGATTTTCAGGCATCAGAAGCTCAATAGGATTACAGAATGTGGTCAAGGGTGCAGAATAAGGGCTAAAAGAGCCATACAAAAAAGAAATCATAAAACAGGTACTAAAATGATGCATAACTGAAGTATCTGTTAAAAAACCTGGTCACCTCTCTCCCTCTCTTCCAATACTGACAGTTTAGTCAGCATATTCAAAATGAACCAATTACTGGATGGAGCTGAGCAGAAATTAATCCTATTTCCCTTATAGCCAAACTAGTAAATATTAAACACAGAAATGGTGTTTGGCCCTCAGTATCTGAAAATGCCATTAGAAAGACCATATTCTAACTCACTAAATACCAATATTCCAGGGCAGAGAGGGGAAAACGTGCTGACAACATCCTAAATTTCTGGAAAAAAAATTTTTTAAAAGGGAAAGTTCTCAGAAATAAAATGACGGAGGCAACCAGCTGGCACGACAAGGCGTTCCCTGCTGCAAAACTAGTAACAGATCTTGAAACCTGCGCGCTTGCAGCAGGACTAAGCTCACTGCTTGGATCTGCCTCCCGAACACCAGAACCCCAACAACACCCCAAGGAAATAACGAAGGGACATCTCGGGGAGCAGGCAGTCCCCCGAGCAGATGGCTGGGCACTCATCCGAACGGACACACGCTCACGGGAGGAAGCGGTGGTAGCCGGTGGGGTTGTGAACACCATAGCAGCTCGTCACGTAAGCCCCTCGATCGCCCCGGTGCAAGGGGCCAGGGCTAACCGCCCACCCAGCGCGAGCAGCACCGCCGTTCGGCAAGCTGTGCCGCACCGAAACGCCGGCATCTGCCGCAAGCGGACAACTGGCTTCCAGCTGACCGGGCAGCAGCTCTTCCCAGGAAAAGGCACACGCTTTTGCAACAGCAGCAGGGACAGAGCGAGCTGCAGAGGCGGCGTGATGCCTGCAATAACAACCAAGTTCGCTACGGATTTCAAAAAATAATTAAAAAAAAAACCAAACCCAAAAACAAACAAATCCAACTTTTTTAAAAAGCTACCGCAAGGATATAGAAGCTCAGTACGCAAACAAAATTGCTCTTTCCCATCTAAATTTATCCTGCCAGTTTTAAGCAGCTTGCAGTCACTTGCAATGCTGTGACAGAGGAGGTAAGAAAGTTCAGTATAAATAGAAGTGCATGGAGATAAGTCACTTCGAACTAGAACCAAGAAACTCTCGGTTAAGTTTTTTTTAAGCTGAAAATCTGGAGGGTATTACTAGGGTAGTGCTTCCTTCTGGACACAGCCGGTCCACTGCAGCGGGGCGAGAAACCTCGTCTTCTGCTCTGCCACCACACAGAAGTATCACTTGAGATGCAAAGATTTTTTGAAAGACAATCTTGTTTTCACTTTAATGTTCCAACTCAAAGAAAACAAGTGTTTCTATTTAACTTAAATTTTATATAAAGACTATAAAAATATACTTTTTAATCTGAGTTAAACAAACTAAAATAGCCTCTTCTGTCTTTGGTTATCAGTTGAGAAACAGAGAGAAACAAGGTGGGTTTTGGTGTGTTAAACCTACTTCCTTTTCCTACATGTTATTTTTGTAACACTTATTTTTATTTGATGTGCACCCGCATTCATCTTTACAGATTTACCTGAGAGTCGACAATTAAGCCCCAAAACATCAGACGCACCGGAAATAAGATGACAAGACAAGCAAAGCGTATGAACCCAGCAGTTAACCTTGCCACAAGCACTTCAGCCTGCTCTACCGCTTTTGTAAATGAAGATTACAGTGTCATTTGCATATAAGAAAATACCCCTTTTCATAGCTTCATTTCAAAAGAAACTTCAGATAAATAACGAAACTGGAATTTTTCTGGGGCCTTACAACAGTACCAAAAAACCCCCAAACAAACCGCCCTGTCCTTTTTTTCTTTAGTGCATCCATTCCAAGATACCTCGGAGTCATTTATGGCTCTTTGGAAATGAAAACAAATCAGTATTGTCAGGGTTGCACTTTTTTCAGGAATTGGCACTAAAGATTTGTAATCCAGCTGGTATTTTTGAAACTAGCTTCATTCCTGACGTAAAAGTAGTCAGAGAGAGATTGAGACAGACATACATCCTCTCCTGTATGTGTTCACAAATGGCTGATTTCATCTCCCTGGGTGTGTAACAGAACCCGAACGTCAGACTCAACAGAACCAAGTCACTCACCTAGAATGATTCCAGCAGCAAAACACTGAGAACTAAAATTAATTTGCAGATCACCTCAGTTTCAGTCCTGGAGGGTATAGGGTGTATATATACACACACATGCACACACACACACATATATATATATAATTTTCCTGCCTTCCCCACGGTATGTCAAGATATCCTGATTCTCATCTATCGAAATTTACAGAGCAAGAAAAGGAATCGCAAATTCTGTTACACTTGAACCAAGCTGCATTACTGCTGCTAAATTGCCTTTGCAGGAAGGTATGCAAGGGGACGCACACGCTTGCAGGACAGGGATGAGGGAATTAAAAGTTCTTTGTGGCTTTTTGAGAATTATGACCAGGAATACATTAATTACTCTAAGCACATCTCCTCCAGTAAGATATTCTTTACATTCAAAATTTAATAGATAATAAAAGATATGATACAGATAATATAAATATGGAAAAAGTTATTTAAATGATGTCAACAAATCAATTCTTAGTCACTGAAACTGTCAACACTCTTGTAATTATTTTTTTTTATATCTCACTATATTAGAACCTCACAGCTACCATCCCCAGTATTTAAAAAAAAAACAACCAAATTTTCTCCACAAGCTTAATTAGAGGGGCACCAGAGCTTGCTGGCATGCATTAGGGAAATAATTATGTAGAAACTATTTGCTCTTCCACAGTATCACCTCTACACCAAGCTTTGAGAAACCACTTTAAGATAGCAAATTAATTCTCCCCTGAAAAAAAAGCAAAGTTTGGCTTTAAATTTTGTTTCTGAAGAAGTTGTGAAAAGCCAGACAATGGCACCAGCCAGCCTCCTTGTCAGTTGGGAGCAGCCGTCTTTAATAAGGCGTAACATTATTTTTGATAACTAAGCATTGCCAAACCCGAGCAGCTTTGCCTCAAATTCTTCTTGCCGAGCGACTTTTATTGTAAAGCTTTCTGCACCGAGTCATTCAACCTGCTAAAAAACCCACCTATTTCCTTTTCCATCCTGAAGACAGCATTAGCTAGTCTACCTCCCGTCCTGAACGGCCAGGCTCTCCTGGGCAGTCAGGGCTGCATGGGAAGGAAAAGGCTGCTCTGGAGAGCGAGCCCGGGTTTGCGAGGTGCCGACTGCTTCGAGGTGCAACTCGGGAACCCTCCGGCTGCGCGAGGAGAGGTGGAGGTCACCTCTGGAGGAACAGGCAGCAAAACGCGGGGCCTTTGAAAGGCAGGGGAAAAAAAGATACTGGAGAAGTCTTCAGAGGAGCCCCAGAGGGGAAACCAAAATACAGACCGAAATGAGGTGAAGCTCCCGTTATCTTTAAGCTGAACAAACGGGCAGTTTCCACGCAAGGCCCGCAGCAGCGGCACTCTTACCAAGGTGTGCCGCTTCATGTGCTCCCGGCGGGTGAACTTCTTCCCGCAGATCTCGCAGGGATAGGGTCTTTCTCCCGTGTGGGATCGCATGTGTCTCTTCAGGATGCACTGATGCATGGCCGAAAAACTGCAGTACGGGCACTTGAATTTCTTCCTGATGACTGTGAACTCGTTGACTGTAAGAGAGCAAGCAAAACACACAGATTACTTTCAGAATGTCTCAAAAAGGTCAGTCTCCTCGTTCACTATTAAGTTAGTTCACTGTGAAATCACACCCTCACCTGTTAACCACCTACAATTTTTTTTTAATCCTTACACTGTATTATCGCACTTATTTTATTAAAGCTAAGAACTGCAAGTACCTTCGTCAGAGAAGCTTTTGAACAAGCCGGCACACCAACATTTAGCAACAGTCTGTAACACGCGTTGCCTAAGGCTTGCTAAGTGGCAAATCAAGAGGGCTGACAATCTGCTATGATTTTGATTTATTATAACGAATCATCCTAAATATCAAGGTCTAAAATTCTAACACTATTATTTGTGGAAGAAACAGCTAGCTGTGAACAGAAGACCACAAATGTAACACCCTGCCAGCGCCATGCACTTTAGTTTTATTTATGGGGCAATGCAAGAACGTCATCACACACTCCAGGAGTATTTCAATGAAGGTGCAGAGACTAAGGATTACCCAGAAGAAACAGGACAGTTACGACACGCACGCTCTACGTTATCCAACTCTCAACTAGTATTACCACTGCGACACGGATACAGAAATAGAAAAGGATGCATAATGTTGAATTACAGCATAACCCTTGCAAGCCTCCTTACAACTGTATATAGCCCTTGACGGACTTTTTTTTTCTGTCCCTCCCAATTGTGTTTTGCTGAAGTAGAAAAGGGATGAATTCTTTGAAGCCGTTCTGACACTGTCGATTCTGTTCTTCTTGTCATCTCCTTAGAAGCGCACTGAAAGCGGACCCAGGGGACGCGTACAGTATCGACAGCCCAAGGGTCTAATTTGCCAGAAGAATGCACACGGCAGCAGCGTTGGTATTTCCTTCTCCAAACAAAGTGAAAGTGCAATATGCAAAATGCAGCAGGTGAAAAGAGAGTATTTGTTACTCCCTGAGGACATCCACCCACTGTAACTTTGGAAGCGACTGCCCACGTGGATATGATTTTAAATCTCCACCTTCTAATAATTCTATTGCTTTCCATTAGTATGTTAATTTTCACCCACTTTGCTTCTAATTATTGTTCTTTCTCAAAGCAATATATTGTTTACATAACAACGAGGGAAAGAAAGCGAGCAAGTTCTAGTTAATCACCTTAAGTACGCTATCGTGTAAGTAAATGGCTCTTAGTAAATGAAAACAGTCTTATGTAGGAGAGCTAAGGGAATAAGGGAAATACCAGACCTACTATTTGGCTGCTAACATAGCGAGTACTTTGCAATATTTTTAGATGCTTATTGAAATGTTATCTCCTACAAATGCCCTACGAGCTGAATGTACAGTGCATGCCTTTAGCATACCACCGGTAATGCCCCGGGAGTTACGCTGTACACTGGAAAACAGCTACTTAAAAATGGCCTTTTTTAAGAAAGTCAGTAGGCCAACATACTCAGTGTCGTTTAAAGCCCATTTTGTGGGCTTTTTTTTTTTTCCTTCTGTTTTTAAAGTTTACTTTGTCCTGTATTTCCAATACAGATAAAAGCAATGTGAAAAGTAACTACTTTTGTCATTCATGTAAAAGTGCACACTACATGATGCTATTAAGAGGCATCTTTAAACAAGGTACAACCACCCTTTGTAATCTGAACAAACATTTCAACACAAGCTCATCTTACAAGAAGTATTCTAAGAAGATTTTTTATTGTTCTAATGCAGACTAGAAGCATGGTTCGAGATCTTGAAAGCTGCCGTGATATGAATTTTGTCTTGGCATTTGTTTTGACTACTTGGAATTAAACAAATCCTCCACACAGGTAACTTTGAGGAAAAAATAATTCCTTTGATTAGCAGTTTGAATTAGATCTAATATCCTTATATTCTTTTCTTGTGCTCCTAACTTGCTGCTTTGGGCTGCTCAGCAACTGTGGTGGTCCATCCTACAGGTGCTTTTTTTTGGTGGTTTGGTGGGGGTTTTTTCAGCACATTTGTAAAGCTGTCAAGAGAATTCTCTAGCCCAAGGAAGGGAAAAAAA
>VYZV01010337.1:24032-49632 GCA_013401275.1 Pandion haliaetus
AATATAACCCAGGACTTGAAATGACTCAACATCCTCAAATTGTGTTTGAAGAAAAATGTGAAAAACACCTACAAAGCTAGCACCAACCTAGACTGTGCTTTTAGATCTCCAGAATCTTCTTACCACTTGCTTTACTGTCCTTTTATACACTGAAAATTCTCATTAAACTTGATGTCCTATTGTATTCAGTAGCAACCACTTAAAAGCAATTGAGTCTTATATCAGAACATCTTTTTCAAGTGATTAAAATAAATCGTTACCTATGAATCTGAGTAAGATGAAAGAAAAATACGTTCTTTAACTCCCTGCTTCTGTAAAAATCCTCTTACCAGGCCACAGACACATCCACCTACTGGTGTGAGAGCTACAGACCAAGCGAGCAGTCTTCTTTTTGTCTTACGCAGTTCACTTTGCTTCCATAAAGATGAGATAATTGAAGCTTCGCTGAATGAAATTCAAGTAATAGTGAAAGGACTGGAAAACAGGGACCTCAAATACAGGCTGGAAGGACCTCCTGAGTCGTCGCACCCCTCAATGAGCTATCATTTCCCCTCTTTTCTAAACGTATCGATCTTTATTTTAAACATAGTTGGTCTTCTGCCTCCACCATGCCTGTTCCCGAACTCTGCTTCTCAGCTGGGTAGGCAATCTGTAATTTCTAGCCCAAATTTCTCACTGCCTTATAGTCATTTGTCTTTACACCAAGTGGTCCTTCAGCTTTTAAGTAAAATCTAAAATCCTCCAACCAAGAGAAGGATGATGGATAGAGGGCAGCCCCATCATTATTACAGTTTATCATGACAGAAGATGAAACTGCTGATTTCACCTGTCACAAGTCACAGACCCGAACACGCGGTGCATAAATCACCCTCGCAGCCATGCATCCATCTATGCTCCCACCCGTCCCGGTGCCAGCTGAGGGCACTCTTCTCACTGCACGCAAGCCCGGCGACTGAACTGCTGCACAGCATCTTTGCTATTTCATTGCAACGAAGGGATTTGCAACCCAGGAGCCTAGTTTGAACCATCTGAATCTGATTTAACTGGAGATCATTTAGTAAACTAACTACTGTGGAAGAAACAAGAATATTGCATTAGCAATTCCCCCAAACATTTAAGCTACAGAATAAGGTACAAAAATTTTATTTTTTCTCTCTAAACTTTGAAAGATTCTTTAAAAATAATTTTACTGTTCAGACATGAGAAGCAAAAGGAGATACTAAGACTGACATTACATCATGCAGTTATTTCCCTTTATCGTATAACTGAAGTGACCATTAAAAGTTACCTATCTTTTGCCATTGAGGAAAGTAAAAATAAAATAAAATAATAGATATCTTAAGTGAACTTTTCATTCTATTTAATTGGCCAATTTTCTCAGTATAGATTAAAAGAAACCTTTTTCTGCTGGAAACTAACATGTAGTACTCAAAGCCACTGCTTGCTCTATTTTATGTCACAAATGATATCCACGTCTTCTAAGAGTATTATTAAAATACAGCATTAATAATTTTTCTTTGTACACTACAGAATCAAACTATTTTACGATTGCAATGAAGAAAATACAAAAGTATGCTGAAAAATAAGCTGTCCACACATAGTGGTACACATCAGCTGTCTCCAACAGATCATCAGTAGGAAAACATTCGTTTCCACGCACAAGTATAACAAAGCAATCAAGAGCTGCTTATTACTTAGAGAGAGGTCTAAAAGTAAACAGCAAGAAGTAAAGATCACACAATCTGCAAAATCACAACTGTTTCTACAGACACAGGAGCAACAGTCAAGCCTTTCAACGTTAGTCAATTTTGGATTCAAAACCTTTGGAGCTACCTCTTTTACCATAAGGACTCAAATACTTTGTATTTTGTCTATAAGTACCATTTTGCAAACAAGTAAAACAGAAATTCGAGGACAAGCACTACATACACATGCACTAAATACTTTCTTCCATGGCTTCAGCAGTTAACATTAAAGCTGGAACAGTACCAGACACAGGTTTCCAAATTTTATGGAAAGTGGGATTAAGCAGGACTTGAAACTGGGTATAAACATATCAGTAGTAATAAATGAGACAGTGACCTGTATATTCTTCTCGCTAAAGATTTCACTTGAAGTGTCAGTAAACAAAAAAAATATAAAACACAAACTTACGAGAGAGAGAATGCGTGCCTTTGGGTAAGTACTCAAACAGCAGAGAACTATCCTCTCCCAGCACGTCGGCTTTCAGAGACAGCAAACTGTTCTTACTCATGAGAGCTGCCCGCAGGTTGGCGACAGTGGCAGCCTGGAGAGCATCCTCCTTCTCCGGAGTCAGGGGCTGAGAGATGTAGCTGGCTTCCCCACCGACGAGGGCTTCGTCGACGTTTGTGTAGGGGTCCGATCGCTCCACTCTGCTGTCAGAGCTGCTGGGCTCTGTTACTGTCACATCAGCACCTGCGTGACGAAAGATGCCGTCAGAGATGCAAACAAATTCCTGAGATGTGGCACGCCAGCCACGCGTGCCGGTCTAACCATGGGTCCAGATAACTGAGAACCAGGAACTTATCACCACCTATTTTGGCCTTATTGGCACTTTTCACGCGAGTGTTGTTTCTCAGCTGCCCTCTTCCAAAAGTCCGAAGATGAACTTGGCCGTTCAGAGGCTCGACAGAAAGCACACCCACCCCACAGCTGGGGGTTTCTGTTGTTCCAGCCTGTGCCCATCCGCACCCTTCACTTCTGCCCCATCAACAGCTCTTAACTTCAGCACCACACACACTATGAAGGCAGGGCAGAGGGAATGAGATGTGTACAACCTCCCCCACAACCAGTAACTGGATAAAACCTCATCTATTTATTTATTTATTTAAAACTAAGATTTCAGGATAGTCTGCTAGTACTGAAATCACGTTCAAATGTTTAAGTACTGTTTTTTCTATAATTTTACTCCGGTAGTCCAAGTTTTCATTCTTTCATTTCTTCTCCATGATGAAGGTTTTTAAAAACTCCAGTAATAAACAGCTTGTAATAGTGGACTACTAATTAGTATAAATCCCTTGGGATCATTTATCTGAAAAATACACATTTTTTTGTTAAAAACAAAAAACAAGGGCACAGACTAGCCACTTGGCAACAGGTAGCTACGAAGAAGCTGTCTAAAAACATAACTGACTATTAACAAAAATATCAATTACTGAACCCAAATAAAAATGAAAAAGCTATGATAAGGTTAATTCCTCCCTGTGAAAACACTGTTTATTTTTGTATTTTGGGGGAGGTCTAGTTAAAGATTCTCTCTTGTTTGAGCTTTGACTCTCTTATAGTCTTAAATAATTTATGTATTTTTATGTGAAGGAAAGTGACTCTTATAGTCCTCTCTATTCTTCACACGAAACAAAAAGTGATCTACAAAAAGGGCTGTTACCCATTTATAGAGCATGTAAACCAAATTGCAATTACCTACTCCAGAATCTGCAGCAGCAGAACACAGCTGACATGCTCAAAACCTAGTTGAGTACCTGGCAAACAGGGCTAAAGCTTCCCAACAAACAGATGCCTTTGTAGCATTTGTACTATCAAGATGTAGAGGGAAAAAAAAATCCAAAGACATTGATAACGAGCGATCAGATGGAAAAAAGCTGTTTTGCAGATCCTGAACCTTTTATTACCTCCTAATTCAAAATATGTTTAAAGCTACTTAATGCAACAGGCCACTATTACAGTACAAAATAGTGGTATGACATGTACAAAATAAGCACTCAGCTGCTTTCACAAATTCATCTTGCACTTCTCAGGGCAAGGAATTCGGGTGTTGTCCATATACACCACAGCAATAAACTTATTCCCATACAGAAGGTTTCACAGCAGCAGAGCTCACAAGAAGGGAAGAGGAAGAGTGTGGCACACTAACACTTGGTTGTAGCGTTCAACAACTTCAAACCAGGGCAAGACATCAATCTGCACAGCCTTATTAAAAAAATGCTAATGAGGACGGTGGTGCACTGCCTACCTCCTGTAACCTGGAAAACGGCTAAAGGAAGATCATTATTTTTATCTCCCTTTTACAGGTGGTAACTGCCAGAGAGAGACGCAGTGACTTCCTCAAGGTGTCCAGCCCACAGAGCCAGGATCAGTCAGCAAATTTCCCAGTCCCAGCCCAGGGCACGGCAGATTCCTTAACACGTTCAGATTCACTTTACTAAGCTGTGCTGTACTACCAGTACCTCTTACCGTTCAGTTTTTCCACTTCCTTTAAAAAAACCAAAAAAGCCTCAAAACAAACAATAAGGATCATTAGCAGAGTACTCCTACACCCCGGAGATGTAAGGAATACCCAAGGCTGGTGGCCACAAACACAGCAGCAGCAACTGCGAACTATCAGAAATGCTCTCTCTTTGAAACAAGCCATTCTCCCTCCCCCATCTGTGTTTTGCTTGTATAATCTCATATGATCGGTTTTATTAAATCTTAGCCAAACAGAAGAATTCAATTGCTTCGAATTTTTACATATGTTGTCATCCCTCTGTTACTGAGTGAGCAGGTAACAGGTATATGCATTTTTCTAGATGGTAATGAAGTTTGCTTTAAAAACAAACGTGTCCACATAAAGGGAAATTACAAGAGTTTAAAAAACAGCAGCTGCCTCAAAAGGCGGTGAAGAAAGTAAATTCTAGCCCATTAAACTGGTAATGTAACAGACAGCTTTATCAAATCAAAGCCATGGTAATATTGCTATTCCTCTGCTCCTCACCGCCTACACAGCAAATCACAGCAAATAACTCGGGCCAGAAAGGGTGTTTGTCAACAAAACGGTGTTGCCAAATAACCGGGCAGGCAGTAAATCACCTTGCGTTTTCTCCCGTCCTTTTGCATAGCCAATTACAGATGCTGATTGACAGTTGCCAGAATCTGTTGCTGCCTGCTGCACATAAACACTAATTGCTAAAACACACGCAGATTAATTGTAACCACAACAAGACATTAAATGTTCCTCAAAAGCCAAGATTAGAGACAGACAGTGAAATAGAGGCTTCAGAGCTTCCAGTATTTATAGCTGATGTAACCTAATCAAATACGCATTAAGGCAAAATAAATATCCACTTAGTCACATAAGTACTGAAGTACTCTCAGTACACCAAAACCCAAAAATGCATGAAGTTCCTCTTCATGGCACCTCCAAAACCACTTCTCTCTTCTCTAGAATACAGCTTCTTTCAACAAGATTTAGCCAAAGAATTATATGAATCAAAAGTATCCGTCGCTTCCCAGTAATCTAAACTGTTTACTACAGTGCTTCAGCAGTACGTAAACCAAGCTTTATTAAATGAGCTTCTCTTCTGCAATTATTCAAGGCAGCGGGTCACGTGGCAGCCTGAGCGCTCCATCCAACTCCTCCACATCTCATTTTTCACACCGCTGAGACAGTCCCTGCGACTGCACGGATTCCAGGCACCGCTCGCAGGAAATCCCGATCGGGGCAGCAAGCTAAACATGGGATTAATGCTGCTCTGAAAAACTGAGCTCATTAGTCTCTTTAGCAAATAATTATTTTGCAGTTATTCTATTACACCAGCCTACTTTCCAAAACACAGAAGCTTTAGAAAAGCTTTATCAGTTTGTTGACTTGGATGAATATTTTTTATTATTATTTTTTATTTTCAAATAAAACACAGGGCCTATCTCTTTACAATTTTGGCAACAGTATTTCCATGCATCTCTGAAGCCTAATGTCAAAGGAATATAGGAAGCCCAATTAAGAGCACCTTCTCATGGAGATCCCACATCCCAGCTGAGCACGGCATGACAAAATGCACTTCATTCCCAACCACAGGCTTTAACAGATCTATAACAAGGAGTAACGCTCATGCCAGTACAACGCAAGCAGTACAACATCCCAATTGCACACAGGGTGGCTACTGCGCAGACATTTACGCTTGGGCAAAACAAAACTGAACTGTATGCTTGCTCTGCAAGGGAAGAGCTGCCACAGGAAACTCATTTGCTTTGCTACACCATGCGAAGCCCAAATCCAGATCAGAAATCCCATTTATCAGCAGGCATGCCACTACTACCTTAAAAAAAAAAAAAAAAAAAAAATTGCCTAAAAGTCATATAAACTGAGCTCCTGTCACAAACCCAGGTATGACAAAACCAAGTTGTACTAGTCAGAAAATCAAGAAGTACTACAGACATTAGCCCCTTGGGAAGGGCTATGGCAGGAATAAAGGTGATGCAACTCACTAGAAGTATCTGAATGAAATGTTAATGCGATAAATTGTTTTCCAAGATCTAGGAGAAAATTGACAGTAAAAAGCATTAAATCTAGGCAAACAACTGAAAAAACACACGTGCCATTTCAGAAAGACCAAGGAAAAGCATCTCCATTTTAAAGAATCCATTTGAATACAATTAATCAATGGCTTTAATACACAAATTTTTTTTTTATTTCTTCTCCCTGCTTCAGTCATTTTTCCTCATTACAGCTTAAACTCAGCTGTTACCAAACTACCTCCTCAGTGTCTGTTTCTCTCACACCACTTATTTCTTGTTTGTATTGTGCTTTCACCTTCTCAGTAAACCCCCAGCGGTGTCTTCTGTTGTTTCCCAGACTCCCAATCCTATTATTCTCTTTCATGATTTGTTTTTTTAATCTTTTCTCCCTCTTCCAGCTTTTATCCCCGCTCTCTCATGTACGTAGGTGAGTATCTTCTAGAAATCTGTAGCTGGAGGACTAAACCCATGAGAAGAGAGAAAGGTGTGAACAAAAGCCATACAAGATTACATCTGCTGCTGGAAAATTCAAAGCAGAAACAAGCTCTTCCCCAAGAACTAAAGGCAACGTTTTGCTGGGTTGGTATTCCTCAATATTGCTCTTTTCATTACAGTCTCAAGGCAAGAGGAGATCGAAGAAGTCTGTCATCTTCTCTTCAAAGTCCCTTTCTGTTTGGCAGAAATACAAAGCAGTAATGCTTCTCCCTTGGCCTTCCAAGTTTCCAGGATGATGAGGTCGCACGACACGCATCATTAAGCGACTGCCTACCTAATCAAAGTGACCCAACCGCCAGCGAGGTGGGGGAAGTCAGCCGGCAAATACGGCAGTCCTTGAGAGGAATGCAACAGTATTTAGCTTATCATTTACAGCCAAAGCTTTAAGCCAGTTTCCATAAGTTCTCTCTATCACCCTGGCAAACAACAGGAAGCTTTTAGGAGCCCTTCCAACCTCTCCTCAACTCCCCTCAAATTTAGCGCCTTTCCACACAGCGCGAGCCATTGCTCCAAGCACGCCTTTTTAAATGGGAGGTTATCGCTGCTCAGCACCTGGAGGAAACTCATCGGTTCCGTACAAGTCCCCACAACCTCCAAAGCCAACGGCAATTCAAGCCATCTCCTGTCACAGAAAGTGTCCTTACCCTTTCCACACAGCTCACCCGATCGCACAGCTGCAGCACATGTTTTGGCAGAACTTAAGCCTGTAGGTGCTTCAGCAGAACGAACACCATCGTCCTGCCGGTTTCACCGGCATCCTTTGAACCCGACATCAGTAACACCGTCAACTAAACCCAGGCAAAGTCGCTGGCTGCTTGCATTTTGTGAACGCTTGCCAAAGCTAGGGGTGACAGCAAGATCCCACAACTATCTGGAGCTAATTAAAGAAACACTGGATAATCTTATTTCCTACTCTTATTTATAAAAACCTCTTGACAGTCATAAACAGTAGAAGCCCAGCTAAGTACATCTTTTTAACACGTGTAAGAACAAAGCACATAAAAACCCACAGCAAAGTTTGTAGGTGGAGAGAATATCCTTTCTTTACATAAGTAAGGGGGGAAAGGTGAAGGGAAGGAAAGACAAACTTTCAGGCACATCAGTCCTGCTCTCAGAAACAGAAAGGCAAGCATCAAGGAACATACAATCTGAGAACAACAGCAACTGGAATTACGTCTTAAACAGTGTCACCAACAGACAGCGAGCGAGTAGCTGTCCTGACTTGTCACAGCACTACTGCTGTATTACCTGGATCCATTTTTAAGAATCATAGAATAAATTACATTGGAAGTGACTTCAGGGCTACTTTTAGAGGTAGATCCTGTTGCTCAGGGCCTTGCACAGTGAAGTTTGGAATATCTGTGAGGAGAGAGATACTGCAACTTCTCCAGGCCCTTCCCCCATCATCTGACCACTCTGTGAAGAATTTCCTCCTTTTACCCCATGAGAATTTCCCTTCCTGTAACTTGTGTCCATTACCTCTCATCCTTTCTCCGTACACATCTGAGAAGAGCCTGGCTCTGGACAATCCCTCCACCCCCCTTCTCTTCTTCAAGGTTAAACCAAGCTGTCTCAGCCTTTCCTTGTACACAACATCTTGACGGCCTCAGCTGGGCTTGCTCAAGCTTGTCAAAGTCCTTCTTGTCCTAGAGATCCCCAAACTGGATCTTGTACTCCAAACGTGGTCTTGATTCCCTTGACATGCTAGGTACGCTCTTCGTAAGGCAAATGAGCACGCAGCCAGCCTTCGCTGCTGCGAGGGCACGCAGACCCCTCTTCAGCTCGTTACTCACCAGAACACATTTTCTGCAAAGCTGCTTTCTCAGTCCTTGGCTGCCAACCCATACTGGTGCATGGGGTTATTCTGTCCCACATGCAGGACTCCACATTTGTCTTTGTTGAATTCATGCTGTGTCTGGCACCGCTGCCTTCCAGCAAATCATTCCTCCCAGTCTGGCATCATCCAGCAACTTGCCGAGGGTTCACTCCATCCACCACCCAAGTTGCTAATGAACAAAGTAAACTGAATTGGCCCTGGAAGCTACCTGTGATGGATGCAGGCACCGTGCTTTCTGGGGTAGTTGTTTAGGATCTCCTGCACACAGCTGGATAATTTTTAGTGTGGTGGCCAATGTATTTTTTGTTTACAGCAGGACAAGCAGGAAGGACAGAGGGGGATGAGGGAACAGGTTCCAACGTCAGCAACTTCTCCCATCCCAAATGCTCATTCCTGCATCCGCCCCTGCTACTCCCTCAGTTGTACAAAGACTACATGTAGAGTTGTGAGGTGAACTTGAGACAGGAACCAATATGTTAAAAATAAACTGGTTTATTAAAAAAATTTATTTTTAAACCCCGATCAGTTCCCCAATCCAGTTCACTACACGGTTGTATGGACATTTTCACGGAACAACTGCAGCAGAACGTGGGGGTGCAATTAAGTACCAAGGGAAAGTGGGAGCCACTTACTCAGCTTTTCTTTCAAGGACACTGCCAAATTATGACCTGAGCCGAACTCTTCCAGAAAAAACTTAGGTGAAATCAAAGACTTAATTTTCTGGGGTTCTTCTACCTGTTTGTGTCAAGTATCTATAGAGATCTGCCTGACAGTAGATTTCATCTAAAATTTCAGGGATGGTGTTTCTTGTACAAGTTTAGGAAGATTTGGCTTGCTCTCCTTCTGTGCAAAAGCTATAATTCATTTTTAAGCTCACAGGGGAAAGAAAAAAAAAAAAAGCTTTCATTTCCTAGTGTTTTTTCTTGGGAATAAAAAAAAACTAAAAAAAGGAGCACCTGGACTGGTAGAAAAATGACAATCTTTTACCAGCTGCTAAAAATATCCTTGAAGCTTGTACTGCATTCCAGATACCCCCTCCTTTCTAACAGAAATCCTTCAAAAGTGTTTCACAACTTACTAGTTGTTAAGCAAAACCCAGCATTCTCACATACTGTAATATGTACACAGAGAAGTGATGCCATGAGCTATATTGGTTTTGATTAGCACTATTTTACAAACATAATAGAATATACATGTGGATATAATAAATGTGCACAGCATTCAAAATAAGCTCCAATTTCATAACACAGGAAACCATCAGGCAAACACATCTATTTAACCACAACATATATGATCATTAAAAACTGCCTTTATGTTAAAGACTGTAAGATATCTTAAGTGAATTCTTATGGAATGAAAAATGTGGTCCCCTTCAGGCTGCGCTTTCCCACCCCTCCTCTTCCAGGTTTGAGTCCTGCTACAGCTTCTCAACCATGATTCAAAGCAGGGTGACCTGGGACACTGTCCTGCACTGTCGAGATCTGAGTGGCTGAGAAACACCATACTGCATAAAACTGCAAATTTCCAGTGCTGTTCCTGTTTCTGGAGGGCTCAGAGGGAGCTCATGCCAACTGAAAGGCAGCATTCATCATATAGGCTTGAATACAGTTTTCAAACCTACAGCCATAGGATGTTCACCATGTATGTTTTGCCAACAGAAATATTCTTCTCAATACTTCTAGAATAGTATTTCTAAAACAAAACAGGCTTGTTCCACACAAATAGAACCTGGTTTTATATTGGTATTTCTGCAGTGGTATTCTAAAAGCACAAGTATATCTCCATCTTTGTTCTCCTCAAAACAGTAATCAGTGTGCAAATACCAACTGGAAAATTCCTTCCACTCTTCCAGGTATCTGAAAATAAAATAATCAATTTTTATCTCTTTCCTCTAGTATTTGTTTTTCTAACATTGAATCAAATTCTGGAGATATTTTTCTGTGGTCTGTGTCAGCAAAAGAAGCTCCTGGCCCCAAACCCAGCTGCTTGCTGCTGCTCTCCACCGCCCCGTTAGTGACCTCAACTCAGTTGTTCATAGGGCTACAGAGTAAACCTGGTCAATGAACTGATCTTCACCAAAACAAGATACAACAAAACACCCAAATCCAAAGAAGAGAGAAATGGTTAAATTGGATGAGTTGATTGTTTTTGAAACTATTCTAAAATGGAATAAACAAACTGGTCCTTGCAGGAGCAGGAACGACTGGGCAGTGCAGAAACACCTTAAGCCATGCTCGTTTTCCCCAAAATATGCAGAGAATTGTACAGTAACTTCAAACAGACTATCACTTTAGAAATATTAAGGTTGACTGTAAGCTTAACCTCTTTTTCTAAGTCTCATAACTCATGCTGTAAAAGGACTGATATTACTCTCTGCTGCTCCTCAGTACACAGTCTCTTGCTGCACATGAATAGACACAAACATGAAGGGATAGAGATGTAACATTCAAGTACCACATTAAATATGAACATTAGTACTCATGATATGACAGGATGCTGAGTTACAACCTTTGAAAGTCCTCAGAACAAATATTTACCTTTTGAAACAAGTGCCTGTAAGAAAGGTAAAAAAACCCCAAACAAACAAACAAAAAAATGAGACCAATACAGCAAAGTTAGTTTTCAGTTTTGATTCCTAGACACTGCATCTAAAGAATGAATTCCTACTATATTTTAATGCAAAAGCAGCACTTCAAATAGGAAAGTGCAGGTCCTGAACAGCGATGACTGCAAAGTAGGATTAGAATTCTTTTATGTTAAAATTCTAAAACCTTCTTGATTTCTCACTTGTAATTTCAGTAAAGAAACAAAAAAGGGGAAAAAATATTTTTTTAAAGGTTGAGATCTCTGTAAAGATGAGCCTAGTGTAACCTTGGCACAAGGAACAAATAAAATAGTGAGAAGGGCATTCAGGAGAGGGGAAGTGCCTCTGATCTCTGGAGTTAAAGCAGATTAACAGAATCAGGGCTGTTACCATAGGGAGGAGGAAGAGGAGGAGGAGGGCTTTGGAGCCTGGGGAAAATGGAATGCAGGGTGGGGAAAGGAAACAGACACTGAGCTTTGAGCTAAAGCTGGTTTAGGGTGGAACCTTTTTAAAGCCAGGGTGTAGCCAGGGAGTAAGTGTCTGGGTTTAAAGCAATGATTGTAGTTTCCAAACTTGAAAATAACCTGACCTAAGCCTTTAATAACAGAAACTCAAAAAAGTTATTCCTGCAAAGATTACATCCTAATAATTTCGTTAGCTGGTAACTGTGGTGATACGGAGAACCTGAATTATTCATTGAGCCCTCTCTGCAAAATTCAGCATATGGACACAGGNTTTTTTCGATTGGTTGGTTTTGCCTTTTGCTGCAACTAGCAGCCACCTCCACACAGTAAACTGGATACTTCATGCACATGAAGAGAGTACCAAAGACAGTCTAGAAACCTGGGCAGCTCAGTAAGCCAGAGGAATGCAGAACATGGGCTAAGCTGATTTCGGCACTAAGAAAGAATTCTGGGGGTGGCATTACAGCACAAATCTGTAACCCCTCCAGGTCTGGCTGCAAAAGAAAGCCTGGCATTGCTGACTACCACTGCTTAAGGCATTGAAATATCTCCCCATTAAAAACATCATTAAAACCCCCTCAATCGTAGCAAAGGAAATTTTAATACCTTGCACCGTAACTACAACTTCATGAAAAGCACGTAGAAAAATGCAGTAATTAACTTAATTTTCCAAGGGGCAGTCAATTTGTAATTTACTATTACCTACCCTCAAAAATACTCCAGTGCCTTTCCAATAAGCTGAATGTTTTGATCCAAAACACCTATCCTGCTTAAAAAGCGATCTTTCCAAAACTGAGCATAAAAGAATGATCTAAATAATGAACTGACAGTAGGAAACTATGAAAATTTAAGCCCATGTTGTTTTAAGACATCAGATATTAATCTGACAACTGAAATTTTAACCAGCCTAGTTTTCATTCACAACTGTAACAAATACTTAAAACACCTGCTTAAGTTTTTACATTGCAAGCAGAACTCAGACCACAGCAGATGGATTGGAGACTCCATCTCTTCAAAGCAAAATCCATTTAAAGGAAGAGTAAATGACTGTATTCTGTCCCAATGATTTCTTCGGCTGCCACACTACGCGGATCCTTTCAACACGGCATGCTTTCAATCTACCTACTAAGACTTCCCTTAGCATCACCTTCAATACTTTTGTTTTTGACCCATAAAAATGTACAATTTACCAATATATCTTTATTTTAGATAAAATGAATAGTGAGTATCAAGTATGTGATAACATGTCTCAAAATATACGCTTTTCGTACACTTTTTGAGGAAGAGGGAAAGAAGTTTTGGACAGGCCAGAGTAGGTTGATCAATGTGCCACTAATGAGAGACAGGCAAGGCAGAACAGCATGCGGGTGCGCTGTTATTTACTGTGCTGCTGCATTCCAAGCTGGAGCAAAAGGGGTTTTTTTTTAATATTGGGCTGCAGAAGTTAAAAAGAAGAGTGAAGAATGACTGGAGAGGACAGTCACAGTAAGGTTTATCCATCTCCAATGGGAATAGCTGGGTACAAAAGCCTAAAAATCAATTCATTCATTGTGCCTTAATGCTCAACAGGTACTCCCAGGACACATTCTGGTTTAACCTTGCTCCCTCATCTCTTCTGTCTGTCTCAGATACCACCTTTACTACACCAAATTCAGGCTCTTTGTTCTCAGAACTTGTTCTCAGTTCTCTTTTTCTATTATCCCTCTTCCAGCTCCTTGTTCTCTTCTCTCCTGTACCACACCACCTCTCCTCCCCCTTCTCTGTCTCCATTCCGTGCAGGCGTAATCCTTCACACCAAATAGCCTCCGTCGCCGATTGCAAAGCCCCATTCTTTCTGAGCTAGTTCACGCTGCGTCTTTTTTATTTCTTCATTAATATTAACCCTCAGTGCTAGCCTGCAGATCTTCTTTTTTCTTCTCTTTTAAATGCCAGCTCTTCAGGACAGGTAAATTGATTATTTATAAAGCATCATGTAAAGTCAGAAGTATTATATAGGTTTTGCAGAACACCTGAATCCTGAATACAAACACCATGCTAATTTTTTTCCTCTTCTCATTATGCAAGACCCCTATTCCACTACTTGGACTAATATGCTTGCCAAATATCACAACAGAAGCAATAGAATTTTCACTGTTTTTTTAAAAAAAATAGTAATAATTAAAAAAAAAAAAAAAATCAAGGAAACATTTGAAGATTTGCATTGAAAAGGTGAGTTACAGGAAGCCCGGTAGCTTGCTGAGAAAAAGACTTTTTTGCAAGAATAAAATAATCCTATAAGACAATCTATACATTCACCTACCTGCACTCAGACAGGTCCAGAGACCTCACCCGCACAAAATTAGTTGACAGTTCATCTAGACTGAGCTTTTTCTTGCCTCCCTCTGAAGCCTTCTGAAATGTAAGCTCACTATATGATCCAACTGTTAAGCATCTGTGCTCGCCAACAACTCTTGTAATCATAATTTGTTCTCTAGAAACCAAGACAGAAAAAGGGATAGGAAAAGGCTTAGGACAGCAGCTGCCTCCAATCTTCACAGAGAGCCAGTAGCACAACTCCCTGCAGCAGGCACCAAAATCAGATTGTGTCACTGAAAAATTATGAACTTGAACGTCTCCTCACCACGAGGGAGGAAACTTGTGCATAATTAAAGATTTTGATGGGAAAATACTAAAGGAACTTGGAACTCTGCAAAGTCAGAAGGATATAGTGAAGTCCTGTCCGTCCTTCCCATGAAGGTCACAACTCTGGGCTTACTTAAGTCCTGAAGCTCTTCTTACAGAATACAACAATTTCACTACATGTAACCAAAGTAAAGCAAAAAGTTCCCAAACCGTAGCATCTTTAAAAGCGACTATTCTGTTTTGAAAATAATTAGCTTCATTTCACAGTCAATTGGCATACAAAAATTCACTTGCAGCTTTAGGGTGCAAACACTCAGAAGATGTGTGGGAGTATTTCCTTTGAAATAAATTCCTGAATCATAACTACTATGCTTGAACTAGCACATTAATAAAACCATCAATAAATTCTTCAAAAGTCACCCTCCAAGTGACAGAGTTTTCTACTATATGTAGAGGCAAAACCAGCAACATTTTGTTCTTCTAGTGAAGGTAACTGTCCTCTTTGGCAAGAACCTTTCAAATACGACCAGATCCTGTAGTCCACGGATTCAGGACATGTAATCCTGTAAAAACTGTATCCAGCGATGTTAGACGAACAGCAACCTAAGGAAAATGAAGATGCTTAAGGCACAAGACTACTTCTGAATTTCATAAGCATCTTTGATATTAAGACTAACAAATGCCAACATGCTTCTTTAGAAAATCTATGAAATTCAAGAAAAAAGGTTAAAATAGAAGACAGACCTGTTATTTTGACAAGTCTGTGGAGAAAACTCTTCTTGGCTCAGTTATTAAGAAAGTTATTATTTATAAAAGCCTATCCTTTGGTTTACTTTGGAGAATTGCTGTTCCAAGTTAATGCGGCTTGGTGAGGAAAACATATACCTGAATGTTTCATACAAGGAATGGCAGACTGACATCCTGAACAACCCAAAAAGGATGAGAAAGAAAAAACTTAATGGGTTTTATGCTAAACAGAGAATCCAAATTAATAAATTGAAACTAGCATGAAAAGATGGTCCTTATCAAGCTTTATGCTTGACTGACATTACCCTGTAGAAACTGAGGGCTTAATCACATTCTCAATCTAGCATCTCAACCTAGTTTGCATTCTTTTGCAAATCCTATTTGATCATTTTTTCTTGGATGAAGAAGATAGACTCTTCATGGCAGCCATTAAGAATCTCTTGCTTCAGTTGCTATTTCCATGATGTTAGATTACCATTAATACGATTACTCCAAACACTCCTTTTTGTTTTAATCCGTAGTGTGATCAAATTCAAAGACTCTCAGCAGCACCCCACCAGCATCTAGAAAAGAATCAACTGATTTGGAAAGAATTTTGTTATCCTTTCAATTAAAAAAAGTGTCTTTTTGAGGTACTGTTGATTCATATTTAAGTACAGTCTACTTAACTTATTTGGGACACTTTAGTACACCCTGCCTATATTGGTAAGAACCCGTCTCCCACTGAAAGAAGCACCACTACCAAGTGTAAATGAGCTGTTAGCTGTTGCAAACACAAAGTTTCAGTGACTGCAACGTGCTTCTTTGTAACATAAGTAATTTATGTTATGTTACAATAACATATTGTAACATAATACAGGAGTAGGAGAATATGTTTAAACTATGAAGTACACTGCCGAAATAATCACTGAATTAAAAACGGGATGCAACAGTTGCTTGCAAGGTCCACCTTCCAAAACATTGCTTGCATGTTGCTGAAACGCAATGCTGCTTGCAAGCAAGACCAAATTAACATCTTGCACAATTTCAGGAGGAAGACGCTAACTTATCCGACAATGAGAGCTTTCAGACTTAACAAGCAGCATCTTAAAATAACTGAATAGATCAGAGAAGTGAATGAGCCTCAAAGAGTTCTAGTTAACTTTTTTCCTCTTAGCTACTTATGAAAGAACATTCAACAACCATTTCCTCAGCAAACGAGTACTTTTTCATCCTAGCTATGACCAATAAGGGATAGGGACACTTATAAATACATGAGGAAAAAAAGGAGCCTTAGACTATGAAGTCTGTTTTAAAGAACGAAGCCTGACACTACTAAATCAAAGACAACTTCAAGCCGGAATTTAACCACATCCCAAATACTCATTACACAGTGCAGACACTTGCCATTACCCATTTTCACACAAGAGAATCATTTTTTCTTCACATGTAGGAGCTAGGTTTGCAACACCCCTAGCCTACTTCTGAATTCCATCAGGAGAGGGAAGAACCTGCGGTACCAACAACTAACCTAAGCAGAACCCTGTAAGCTTGGCAACTTGGGAGACGGAGCAGTTCGCAAAAGAGGGTTGCTTCCACCTGCTGGAGATGGGAAATAGTAATGAGAGACTAAAAGACCCTACTGCTTGGAGGGACCAAGACAGCGATGGTCTGGGGGAGCAGGGATGCTTTCACTTCATGCTGAAAGAGAAGCAACCTCACTGGAGCGACCAACTCTGATCTCACCCAAACCACGCATCTACACGCACACAAGCACACGAGAGGCTTGCTGCTGACAAGCTGTCCAAGTGTTAACTGAAACTGAACATGCACAGATCTCAAATCCTTTGAACTCATACCAAAAAAAACCCCAAACCCCAAAGACAAGAAAATTTGACTCGAAATACACGCAGGGCTCCTCCTGCTGAGGGGAAGCACACGGAGACATTCCCTGCCGTTAAGCCCACAAGCACCCATCCCACCATTTCGGACTCCACAGGGCAGAGAAACGTCCCTTTTCAGCACGGCGGAAAGGAGAATTTCATCTCTGCTCACCTCTCCAGATGGCCAACATGGGGTAACCATGAGAAGGCCAGTCTGCACACACACCCCTTGCCCAGCGTGGTTACTTTTACTTTGCACACATTGCTCTCAGAGCAGCAGCCAGACCGGCCGGCCGCTGCCAACATACGTAGCCCCTGTGCCTGTTTGGTTCTGGCTTTGCTCTCCTTTTGGACAGTGAGACAATGAGAAGTGCTGCTATTCAGTTTTTCCTTTTGCTTTACCAGCACTAGTGGAATATTGAAACTACTCCCCCAACCACCACCATTCAGCTTCCCCTTTCCCATCATCAGAAACACCTCTTTTATTGGTGTCCCAGTTTCGGCTGAGATAGAATTAATTTTCTTCTTAGTAGCTGGTACAGTGTGTTTTGGATTTAGTGTGAATACTGTTGATAACACACTGATGTTTTAGTTGTTCCTAAGTAGCGCTTATCCCAAGTTAAGGATTTTTCAGTTTCCCCTGCTCTGCCAGCAAGCAGGTGCACAAACAAGAAGCTGGGAGGGAGCATGGCCAGGAGAGCTGACCCCAACTAGCCAAAGGGATATTCCATACCATAGCACGTCATTCTCAGTATATAAACTGGGGGGAGTTGGCTGGGAGGGATGGATCGCTGCTCAGGCATCGGTCAGCGGGTGGTGAGCAATTGCATTGTGCATCACTTGTCTTTTCTTAGGTTTTATTAATTTTTAAATTATTTTATTATATTCCTTTTCATTACAATTATTATTATATATTGTTATTATTATTGTTAGTATTATATTTTATTTTACTTTAGTTATTAAATGGTTCTTATCCCAAACCAGGAGTTTTTCTTTTTTTTTTTTCTTTCCGATTCTCCCCTCCATCCCACTGGGAGTGGGATGAGTGAGCAAGCAGCTGCATAGTGCCTAGTTGCTGGCTGGGGTTAAACCACGACAATTGGAAACCGCATTTAAGACAAGATTTGGAACAAATAATTTGATTGTGCCTGCTGATGCGCTATCTCAGCACCGCGCTGAGTCAACACCCGCAACCATCTTCCTCTCATCTGCAAACAGTTGTAAAGAGAGGCCAGTTCTATTTAATTCCCTAACAATTAGGAATTAAATGATCTAAACTTTATTCAGCTTTCAGTAATACAACCTCTTCTATTTTGCACTGTTTTCAGTAATTTAAAGACATCGAGTCTATAACCAGTTTGCTAAGATGATCAGAGCTGCAGTTCTGTTTCTGCAGTCACTCCAACATGGGTGGTTTACTTCATATACCTGTCCAAACCCCACATACCTCATAGACAGTACAAGTGATTGAGCTGTTTTTATGCGATGCCGTGAAAGTGAAAAATATTTGCGTGTGAATAGCATACCAGGCAATCCATGCTGAATCTTCATTCAAAACAATTCTAAAATACATGCATTATAAAAACAGGATTCGTCATAAATCACTGTTATCTTAAGTTATCTCTCATTTTTCTCCTAACTGATGTTGTTCAGTTTTTATCATCACCCAATTAGAATAATTACATGCAAGCTTGCTGCAGCAGATAACTGAAAAACATAATAAATCTAAAGATGTTTGTAGAGCTTTACCCATTCAATGAAAACCACATTTAAACTTCAGTATGTAAGCAACTTAAACATCCCTTTTCAGCCCATAAAGACTCTTCAGACTTTCAGTACTATTTATATTGGGTTTTTTGTCTGCATTTGGCAGCATAAGGGTATATAATCTCACACACCCTTCTCCTGGCTGACTTGGATTCTGGTATGCAACAAAACGCAGGCTAACTCACAGCACAAAGTTCTTCAAGTCAGATTGATGGAGTTTAATACCACGCTCCCTTAAAGTCCTTAGGAAAAAACCACCCAAACTCCTGTATCAGTAGCATTTCTGGATCTACTAATTGCCAGTGATTAATGAATCAAATAGGAGTCACCTTGAGACAGAAAAATAACTACTGGAGATTCAAAAGAAGTCAAGAAAACACTTTTCTCCCTGGCTATACACTTTAAAAGCAGCCACTCATCTCAGACTGCGAGTAGTCACACATCAAAAGACATTTTAAGCCTTAGTAGTACCTGAAAAAAAACACATTCTTAGGATTTACCAAACACTTATCTTGCCACTACCAGCAACAAGCTACAGTGGTTTTCTTACACATGAGAAAGTGACACCTGAATATCAGGAAGTACTGAAGATAGTATCGTTAAAACTAAATTACACCTGTGTGTGGTGTAATTACATCATCAATATACTGTGCAAGGAAAATTCTTCAACCTTGACATCAGTTTGCACACCTGCTAAAATAAATTCCAACCTTTTCTCTCATTAATTCCAACAATTATAATGGTGTTTTGGGGGTGATTTATACCATTGTATGTTCAAGGCCAAAACAAAACTACCAACTTCTTTCACAGGAGAACCAGCCTGCAACACTGTGACACCGAGGTTCCTGACTGAACTGTACAGTGCTTGGTTCTTTTGATTGCTGGCAACACAGGTTTCTATATTTTTCAGTTTCTGGCAAGCTAATAGATTTCAGAGACTGATTAGATCATACCATAAACTGATCTAATTAACTCAACATTTTTTTACTTCAGCCACGAAAATCAGAAGAATGACTTACTTGGGTCTCGACTGCTGTACGGCCAGCCTGAGGCAGGTAAAAAAGATGGCATTGGAGAACTTGCCCTGCTGTCGTCCTCCACTTGCTGCGTAATATGCCGCACAGTTTCTTTGTTTTTCCTGTTCTTCCTGCGCCCAGTGGGTTGCCAGCCATCCCCTACTCCTTGTTCTGAGAACGCATTCTGTATTGCACTATCCTTGGCAGAATGTAGTTCACTCCCTCCATAATGTGATGGTGAAACCTGTTCCTCTTTGATACGTAAAGACCCATAGCCCATGTCACTAGACCAAAGAGACTGCGATGAAATGTCTTCGTGGCTGTCTGTTTTTGGTTCTTGATCCTCTTTTCCATAACTACTCCCTCCTTCATGGCAGCTGGCAATAGCTGAATCTCCAGAAGAGTTTGCTGGACTTGTTCGCCGAGCTAACCAGGGAGATATACTCCTGCCAGCCACAACTGCTGAAATCAAAGCATCCGTACTACTGCTGGAAGGGGCTCCAAGTTCATAATCGACGAGGTCATCCGAGGCATCAGACTTTATGCTTATGTCAAGAGCTGCTTTTATAAAATTGTGACAGGCTTGTACAATATCTGTCATTTGCAGATAGCTAGCAGCTGACATCACCTCAATGACATTTCTGCTGGTCAGCGCTAGGTGTGCGGAATACATGAAGTCAATGATTGCTTTAAAGCCTTGTGCAGTTACAATGTCTAAATGGGTGACTGTGGCCTGGTCAGAGGTTTTCTGCACCTGGCAGTACAGTGTTTTGAAGTAGCGACTACTTCCAAGCAGAACGTTTTTGTGAGCCTTAAATATCTTCCCCTCCACTATAATGCAAACATCACAGAGAATGCCGTGTTGCCTCTGCTCGTTAAGCTCACGCAGCAGATGACGGTAGTGGGAAGCAATCTCCATATCTTCCTTTCGGTTATTCATTTGGAAATCTTTGTGCTTCCTCTTCCACAAGTCCTGTATGGGGAAGGAAACAACAGTATTACAAAATCCAATACAGGCTTACAGATGTGTTTTTCTAAGACTGAGACAAACCCCAGGTTGTACCAAATTAAGTACCAGGTTCATGTTGAAAGAATGTCACAAAATACAACTGCTGCCTAGAAAGACTGCACAGTCATTACACGATGCAGCTTATTTTTACCAGACTTCAGATAATTTACGTTAAAAGGGAGTAGATTTGAAGCTCAATCCTCCAGTGGCTCATAACATCCCAAAGAAACATTTCTTTAAATTACTACAGACTTGTAAGAAAACCTGTCTTAAGTTACTTGGGTAAAACAGCTGTCAGTTTTTACTGTTTGTGTTCAGTAAAGTTTGGTTTTGAAAGAGGTACTACACTTGAAACCATGCTGATGGAGACAAACTATTGAAGAGCACTCTGTAACACAATTTCCTCAAGGGAACAAGCATTACATGTAGCACACTGAATAGCTGAAATCCTCAAACAGCAAAAGCCAATTGAAACCAGCTATTTCCCTTGCTATATTGCCGTTGAGGGGCTATAAATACTGTTTTCAAGTCAGAAGAGCAATAAGCAAATCCAAGACCACAGATCACAGAATTTTAAGTCCCCACCCAAACTAAACTGGCAAGAGATCAGAACTACGAAGTTAATGCTCTTTGAGGCTTAACTACTTATAGGCACAAGATTTTTAACTTTGCATGTTATTTCCTTGGCTTTACATCTCCAAGTTTACCCCACAACCACCCTAAGATATTGGGTAGAGAAATTCTAATAATCACTTAAACATTCATGTTTAGAAAGGATACTTATGACCAAAATAACAAAGCACCCATCAAGCTGAGAAGAATTCACAGGACTTTTGATCACCTTCCATAAAATTTAATGGTATGATCCAAAAAAAGGCTAGCTAGTGCCAGCAGCATGGCAGAGACCTGTATCTTCTAAGTTATGCTCCAAATTATCCTCCTCTTACACCCCAAAACAGAAAAAAGGTCTTAAGAGTGGATATGGTGACAGTAATCAGTGGCACTAATATTTTCAGATCGAATTTTATCGCCCCTGCCAAGTACAAATAAGAGAGAAGTAATACATCAACATGGATGAGCGCATACACATATTTCTTGCAGTGTTCAGTAAGTCACTCCTACCGCGCAGCTTAATCCGTTGCCCATTCAGCATCTTCAGAAACGCCCTGCCCTTTGTCTCCCAAGGTAACACTTCGCTGCTAGCAGGCGTATCAACACGTTCTGTCTCTCAAGCGAGATGACTTCAAGTTCACAACACTCAAGGTGTTAAGGATGGACGCTGGCAGCACCAGAACAGACTGATGAAGTACTCCCTGCAACACCATACCTCGGCAGTTACTACCTTTGCAACTCCTTAGTCGCCTTAGCTGCCACAGCTTTGCAAATTCCTTGGCGTTACTTTCTGCCATTTTATCTAGCTTATACCATTTATTTGGAACTTACTATCAAGATTCATATGCCATGTAACAGTGGTTTAATGGTTCAACTGATTAAGAGTGCCTAGCTGCCACACAACATGAAGGATATCTATTCCTTTCTCTCAAAAACTCAAATTTGTTCCAATAAAGGAACCTCCAACTGTAAAATTGATATGTGGGTCCACACGTCAACATACAACAATTGGTATCTACTGACAAGACCAAATTTCAAATGTAATTATGGGCAGGTGCACACATCAGAAGCCTGGATTTAGGCTGCTGGTGGTTGCTGATAAAACCAAAATCACTGTACTTCTGAGGTCTTACAGTCTTAAAGCATACATGGTTAAATATAAGCACTGTCAGTAAGGAGGCTGATGTAAGCTTGAAACAACGTTCTAACATACATCAAGTTCAAACACAAATTCAGTCCCATCTGATCAAATAGGCTTACAGCAGTGGGCAGTCCTAGGACAGCCACAATTAAGAAAGTTTCCCGACACATGCAAGTGGGTTTCCTGTACTGTGGAACACAGATCCCCAAGACCTCTGCCCCCTTCCCCTAGTCTGTGCTATCATCATCATCTACAGAGGTAAAATAGCTACAGTTTGGCCAACACCATTGGCTAGAAAACAACCTCTCAGCCCACAGAACATACGTGACACAGGACCTTTCTTCTAGAGAGCCACCTGATGATTCAAAAGTTCAAGTTATGCAAGATTGCCTGCACAAGCTCCTCCAGTTCTGCAAGAATGGAGCTGTCCCTTCCGCAGTGTCAGAAATGCTAATTTGCAAGACCAGCTGGTCCCTGATCACTGAGAAGCATTTGCTTCCCTCAAGAGAGGAAGGACCATCTTCCTGCAACACAGACAGGCTGAACTGGTGTTCATCTATTTCATATCCATACAGCTTTTCTACAGAATTAAGCACAGAACGCACAAAGAAGCTAAATTTTTTTTTTTTTATTTGAACTGGAAGAGGTCAATAATAGCGTAGCTCTACATTATCTGAACAACACTACCTATTTACCGTTGAAATCCGCCTAGAGACCTCAAATCAAGTTCTCACATGGAAGCCATCGTCACCACAAATAAATGAAAGAAATAAATAAAAATCAAACCAAGAACCAGAGTCAGGGAATAAATAAATAAATAAATAAATAATTGATTTTTTCAGGTGTTGGGCCTGAAACGGTTGTGATGGAACCAGCCAGCACAGCAGCTCTCTAACCCAGGCTCTGAAGGTGGCTGCCACCGCTTCCCATGTCTTCACATTTGAGAGAACCATCTCTTAAGGCAGAACGACAGTTCAGTTTTGTCTTTATTCCAGAAACCACTACTGCATCTACTTTTAGGAGTTGAAGAGTCAGCTTAGTCCCCTCAGGAAATATGAATTGCCACATAGGATAAAGTGAGTTGTCCATCACCAATCCTGTCTTCAACAGCTGCCATATCCACGATTCAGAGGAAGATGCAAGAAAACCTCACAGCATACAATTACAAAGCCATCAGAACATTTCAGATATGGCATTTCCTTTTGCTGTTTCTTCATGGGTATCAAAATCCATATTCCAAGATACCAACTCCCTGGAATTGGTGCGGGGGGGGAGGGGGATGGGAAATCTCCTGCAAGGACAATTTTCCCTTCCTCAATTTAATACAGATTAGCATCAGGAGTATTTGTCAGTGTCTTCACCTGGTTTTGTGAATTTATGCAACAAGAGCTTTTCTTCTTGAATGTTTTTCACCTGGAAATTATACCAATTCCTTGAGATCTTATTTCTTTACTGTTTCATGTATTTATTCAGCTTAGTTCAGTGGGTTGGGTTCCCCCTCACTGTTGGTAACAGTCTATTTTAGATACACCTTGTCCTTTGTTTAAGATGCCTATGGCAGAAACCCAGATTAAAATATTTGTCTCTTGCTACCTTTGGTTTAGACTGGATCAGTTTGAAGTTCAGTTGAGGTTCTGACTCATCTGGTGCTTCTTACGGATGAAGCACTTGCTAGCCTCTTTAGGAAATAGCTTTTCTCTGACTTTATTTCCTATCAAGGGATTTTTACTAAACAGACACACACACAAAAAAAATCTATGCAAGATTCCTTACTGGCCTCCCTCCCACCCACCAAGCTCTTGACAGAAGACACCCTCCAGGCAAGCCATGGATGAACAAAAGTGTGTCATTACAGTAAGATCATACAGTCCTTGTACCTTACTTGCCCACATTTCCAAGGACACTGGGGACAAGAGTGGAGAGAGGATGGGTAGGTGCCTTTTGGATAAGAAAGCAAAGTACCTGCCATTCTAAAATATGATGAACAGAAAAAAACAAGTAAAAATAATGACAATATACGTTCCTCTATGCAAAGGGAAGGCAACTCACCCTTGTTCTAAAGTAGTTTAAGTATAAAGAGACAGAGAGATGAATGGGGAAGACGCCCATCAGAGCAGCATCCTTTCCACTGACAGGTGGGCATGTTACAGCACTTTCAGGTATGCAAGCAATGATGTGGTTACTCCCATGTTCAGTCTAATCAATAAAATTTAACATCTTCCAAACCAGCAATTATTATTGTAGATGTCTTGATCTTCCTCTGTCTAGAGGTCTGCTACTTTATACACATCGTTCCACATTCAACATTTGTCACAGCATTGTACCTTTTAAATGAGAGGTCTTTGGGGGAGAAAATTAAATATGCCTCAATTTCAGAGGAATTAATTAGTTTTCTGTCTACCCATGTCAAACCAGAACATCCGTTTAATGTCAAGGATCACTAGGGAATTAATCCAAGTTAAATTTAAGGCAATTTGCTAGTAGTTAAAAATTCAGGAAGCTTCAAAACCCTGTGCTCTTGTGTTCCAATTTTACATGCTGTTTTGTGGCTTGTTGTTGGGGTTTTTTTTTTCTTCCCCCCTTTTCCTGGTAACAATATTTATCTCCACTTAAAAGATGTTGTGGAAAGATTTCTTTGGAAAAGCAGCAGCCTTCAAACTTCTATTGGAAGCATGGTAAAAATGGAATAAACCATGGAGATATTTAGAATCAGACCTCGAAGATTAATGATGTATTTTTTGTTTTAGCTCAGGTCTTTTTAGTACACTGAAGGATTTCAAAGTTGAGCACCTACTAAAGACCTGGGCCTGCAATGACAGCACATGGCCACAACACAGCTTTCCAAGAAGCCAATGAACCATGAAAGCTCATCTGTAGATTTTCCACAAAATAAATTGTAGTGGATAAGGCTTTCTTCGTTAAGTCAATTCACAGACAGTACAGTAATTCAAGTGCATTACTTTTCCAAAAGTAACTAAAAAAATTGTCCCTAAACAAACAACACTTGCATGTAACAGCAAAAAGAACAAAACATGAGCAGATTTAATAATCACTTTCACGCAAACTTCTGTCAAGATACAGGCCAGCTTTTTATTTTCCCTGTTGTCAAAAACCGGGTCTTAAAGTAATCACTAATAATTTGTATAATCTTTAACCCTAGCTAGAATGAACCTAGTTCTACAAATATAGCAT
>VYZV01010340.1:1457-17739 GCA_013401275.1 Pandion haliaetus
CTGCTTTTTTGACTGTAGGTACCTCCAACTGGATATGCAGTAAGAAGCCTTTGTCACCCAGTACAAGATGCTTCTTTCATTACACATATCCCCAATGCTTTACATAAGTACAGAATAATTTTTTTCCCCATCTTTCTTAAAAGGCTGTAGGTTTAAAAGCTTTCAACAGTATGATACATGAAACATTTCTCAGCTGGATCCTTAACTTTTCTAGCAGACAAGCCCCACGTTGTGCAGTAATGCTGATGGTTTCCCAAATGAACCCGAGATACGAGCCTTTAGTAAGTCCCTGACACAAATTGAGGCTTTTCGGAGAGGTTGGGTTTTATTTAATGGTTCACAACTATGCATTTCATAAATTCCTTCACTGCTGAAATATTGTCTAGTGACATCTTGCACCATCTTCCCTAAGGTTGCAGAAAGTTAATACCAAATTACACATGATCTGAGTGCGTGTGTTAGATACTATGTGTGTTATTTGGAGACAGTGCAGCCCAGGGACATGAGGTAATTATGTCTTTCAAGACTGAGAACTGGCTCTAGATGTTACCACACCAGGATTCATTCCATAGGCATAGACACAGAACGGTATATTTATAATGGAAAATGTGAAAAAGCATCCACAGATATGCGCTGTTATTTCAAAGCCGTAAATTCTTTTAAGCCACACAACCTCAGGAAATACAAAGACACAAAGTACAAATGTAATTATATGCCTGATTACCTTGAATTGTTATTATACACTACAACCATGAACCGAGAAAGATCATGTATATGTTTAGGTGAGACTTTTCCTTAGCAAAAGGGTACTACTATCTGCCCAACTTTTCAGTCTGATTGACCTCATGGGCTTCAATGGCGTTTGCTTGCAGTCTTAAACATGGATGTATGCACAAGTAGCTCAATTGCTGTCCAAGTAAGCTTTTTGGTTTTTTTTGGTAGACCTAGGAACTCAGGTCTTTGGGGAGATAAAGAATGTCATTAAACTTAATAGACTGGTAGCACATGCTTAATCTTTTGGAACCTCTTCAACCTATGTGGTGTTGGAAAACCAGAAGCTCATTAAGAATATGTGATGCCTACCTCCTTGACTTGAAATTTCTGCTTCCTCTCCTACCTCCATTTCCCACTCTCTGAAGGGCTCCAGAAGTCTTTGATTTTTGTGAACGTGTATGTAAGTCATTTCTAATACATCTGAATTGTCCCAGTAAATTAAATTAGTCTAACTTATGTGCTCTAACTCATGTGGAAAGACTGGGTCTTTTAGTTTGTAACTTTAATGATTGAATTAAGGTTCTGAACAGAGAAAGACTGAGAAAGATTTAGATCTTATTTGGATTGGTAAAAATCAACATACTAGAACTGCATCTAGTATTGTAGGAACAACTTTAAATGTCTGGCAAAGTGAATAGTTTCTCTGACTAGATTTAGTTAATTAGCAGTGTCCCTCGGTCTACTGCTGTGTGTGTTCCCTGCACGTACAGCTTTATGTGTCTACAGTCAAGGCTTGATTTGGGGGGAATTACGTATTTAGTGCACTAAACTACCATCATTGCAAGCTAAATTTGATTAGAATTGCTTTCTTTTTATCCTTTTAAATAATACTATCTGCTCCAGACTTTTAGAAAAATTAAACCAAAGGAATCATAAATGTTCTGTGTATATCATCTGGTTCTTATTACCCACTTTATTTTATTTTCTAAATAGCACTGGAACTTATTCAGCAAATAAGTGTAGAGTCCAGAAACATGGTATTGATTAATGAGATACATGGTTTGGATCCGCCTGCCGTATAGCTCAGTGGTTTCTGGGCATATTGGTGCATTGCAGAGTGTTCCCTGATTTCCCTTGTTAGCACACAGTTGGGAGTTGATATTGCTTAAACTACAGACAAGGCAAAATACTGAAAGGAAATAGATTCTTTGCTATGAAACAGTGCCCTGTTTATTACGGATTGCTTAAAGGATCCTTTTACATTAATTATGATTTCCAGAGAAGAAAGTCAGAAATAAGTGGCTCAAGTGTTATAGGAATATATATTAATTACAGGCATGAAATTTAAGGTAAATAGAAGACAGTTTCCTAGTAACTTCTTTTGGCTCAGATGTTCAGAAAAGTAGATGCATTACAAAAAAATAGTCCTGAAAGTTGCATTTCCTCTTTCAAAATGACCAATTGTTTTCAGAGTGCAACAATGCATGGTATTGAAAGAGTTTAATGGAACAAGTGGTTCCAGAACAATCTGTCTAAGCAGTGATATCTGACATCCCAGGAATGACACTTGATAAAAGGATTGGGAAGAAATTCTTGTCTTGTTCTATGGCATATACCACTGATATGTCACATTCCTTTAAAGATGTACTATGCATGTCTAAAATGTGTTCTTCCTTTCTTTTAATCTTTTCATTTTCTCCAGTTGAGCGCAGCCATGGGATAGTACTATATTAGTAATGGGTACTGTGTTTCCTTCCCAACCGTTCTTGGGGCTCCAGACAGTGGCTGCATACCTTCTCTAAGCTATTGGTTAGGACTTGTCACGTTTCTCTAAGGAGAATATGCTGTAAATACTAACATCTGCTCATATATCTATTGGATGTATCAGTAGATTTGTGGGAGGTGGAGCAATGGAGTAACCCAGAGACAGCTGTCAGGTTACTTTGACAATATTTTTCCTCTTGTCTTTCTGTCTTGAAAGAGCAGAAGTGTAGCTGAACCGTGCCCTCTGGAAACTTGAGGCTGAATGTAGATTTACTGTCAAGAAAACTTTTCAAAGTATTTAACTCTCATTTAATCTTTTATTTCTGCCCATGATACTTAGATGTACCAATGTGGTGTGGTTTCCCCTCCTTGTTTCCAGATACTGTTGTAATAAAAGAGTACATACATAATTAAATTGGTTAAATTCTAATAGTCTACAAATATTTGAGGGATGCTATGAACTTTCTAAACTATTTTTGAGGTTACTCATTACTTCAATCAATTAATGTTTGTTTAAATGCAAACACAGCTGTTTCTTATGTTTGTTTGTTTTTTACTGCTCCCATGAGGGACTCGCGAAGTGAGCAAACGAAACACATTGGGTTGACAAACCTTATTTCTTCAAAGCCCATAATCTCAAATGACAAATATCCTTGCTCTCCAAATTGGGCCGGGGAGGAGGTGGATGGGAAATTGGCTTGGATTTTGGCTGGGGTTTTTCTGATGTTGTTGCCTTCTGGTTTGTAACTTACCCGCAAAGCCATAAAATGAATAAAACTGAGCTTCCAGTAATTGCTTTCAAGATGGATCTTGTCTCCGTCAGTGTGACAGCCAAATGCACAGACAAATATGTTCACAGGGTCCCCTCTGTGCTGTATCTGGAGTACATATTTGCCCTTACAGGCCCTGAATATAAAAACCCAACAAATTTGCTCTTGACTCTCATCTCTGCTTGTGTCAGCTAACGTGCACAACCCCCTCTTTGCCCTGGACGACGTTTGGGCTGTATTTAAGCAGCAGCCACCCCCTGTAGCACGAAGCAGGCTTCAGCTAGTCTGAAGAAGCAATGCGACCTTTTTCCTTCAAAAAAAACTTGGAACAATATAATATTTGCCCGTGCCTTTCTGCCCCTCTGATCTGAAATATGCTCAGTGTAGCCCTATTTCTCTATTGCTTTACAGAAAATAGCACCAGAAATACCAGAAGTACCCACTTCTTTTGACTCTCTCTCAATAACACCTTCCTGCAGGGCATTTCAGCATTTCCCAATTGTTCAAGTTTTTCCAAAGATTTCTAATATCGTAGTTTTTCTTTGTTTAAATGTATATTTCCTTCATTTTATGCTAATTTTTCTTTATGAACATGAAACACCTAACCTTTTTGATAGTTTGAGCAAGTACTAAATACAGGATTAGCAAACTTGCACAATGGGTTGGTTCACATTTCTTTCTTTGCAGTGTGATCTCATTAATGAATAGTCAAATTGAATTTGGAAAATGAACACAGGATAAAAAAAATGCTGTTCTGTACCTCTCAGCTTCTACTTCAGAAATAATTAATGTTGACTGGATCCAATAAAAATGTAGACACTTCAATTTATCATTTTAAATTGCATGTTTACTATGAAATTCCTTATTCTTCTAATTTCTTGAGAAATAACAACACCTAAAGATTCTGAGATCATTTCTGCGGAACCCTGCTGATTTCATTCTTACTAAATTCTATAGATCTGAGCCTACAGCTGTTATGCAACTTAAAAGAAAATAACAATTAAAGTGATTATTTCAGTAAAATGTTGAGAAAATTAACCTAATCCCTATTGTTTAGTGGACAGATTGTTTTTTTTCCTATGGGGAAAAAAATTATAACAAATGACTCATAAAAAGATTTAGTTTTCTGAGGTCCATCAAGCTGTTCATATTTTAAACTTTATTTAGATCAGAGCCATGTTTGCACTAGCCTAGATGTGGTTTCTCAGTAACTCTTGAATCTTTTAAAAAAAGATATCTAAAACCAACCTCATGGTTCAGATTCCCTAATGAAAGCAGCCTACTTCTATGGCTCAATTCTGTTTTCTTGGTCATGAATATTTAGCCCATTAAACTGAACACAATGGCTTATTCCACATCTCATGATGGATGTCCAGTACCAAGTAGCTGTGGTTGCTTCACGTCTAGAGCATTTTGTTTGATCAGCAAGTATTTGTGAATGGGAAAAAGTGTGTGTGCTTTGAAAACAACAGAAGTTCACTATTGCTGCCAGGGCTTTGCTTGTGCAAAAGCGAACTGCACTTCAATTACGAGTACCATAGGCATGATGGCCAGAGCTTGATTATATGTGGAAATTAAAACAGAAACAAAAAACAACAGTTCCCAGGTGCTCTTTCTATCTTCCTTTGGAGACCTTTTACTTCCCTGTAAAGCTCTTCCTTTTTTTTGAAGATCCTTGTTTATTTTAATTTTTATTCCTGTGGTTATCAATTGGAGGATTATATAACGGATAGTTATTTCCTGCAGAGTTACTCAAGTCTCATAAATTTCTTCTGTAAGAGTGCTCTTTAACATCTGCCGCCTGGTTACTTTCATCTGCTTTGCTCTCTTGTTGTTGTTGTTTTAATTAGCTTCTTAATAGCTTGCTCCAAGTTCACAGAACCTAGAGTCTTGCACCAACAGAAATTTTCCTTTAAAAAAAAAGAGTAATTGTTGCCCACAGTCAAACCTAATCTGTTATATAGTATTGTTTTCTATTGCGTGATCTGCTGCGTTGCATTTGGAAAGTTTTTGGGTTGTCTCTTGTTGAACAAGGCACTTCAGGACATGGTTTAGTGGGCACGGTTGATGGTTGGACTCGATGATCTTAAAGGTCTTTTCCAACCTAAGTGATTCTGTGATTCGATGATTACTGTAATAAAATGATTACAAAATTTTAGTAACTTTTCAAGTCCATTTGAAATGGCTGCAGGGAGCCTCCTTTCTGCTTTTCCTAATTATTCTTACTTAGAAATTGTGATCTAGAGTGAATTTGTTAGGTTTCTTTCTGTTGAATGTATTTTAAAGTCCATAGGTCAACAGGGTCTAGATGTGAGATTCTGGTCCCCGTGCATTAGTGCATGATCATCTGGATCACTCTCCATCACCCAATAGCGCAGGTGGCCAAGTGCGGGAGTACAGGGGAAAGGCACAGCAGCCGCCTCTCTGACTTGGCATGATCGACTAGTGGAGAGTTACACAAAAGGAAAGAATTGATTTCTAGGCTGGTTCCATTAGAAAAATGAAACTTCCTGCAATTTCTCTGTGTGCGTCTCCCTCCCCTCCCCTCCCCTTCCAAATAACTTTTGAACCCTTTGGTCAGTTTTAACCCTGTTGGATCGAGAGGTTACACTACAGAAAGTTGACTGAGATGAGCAGTTGGTAAGAGGAGGGAGTCGCCATAAGTGTCCCGCTGAAGAGGAGTCTGTGGCTCGGCACCAGAGAATTCCTACGGCACCAGAGAATTCATATGGAAAAAAGACGTGAATGCTCCAGGTAGATGAAAAGTAGCCACTGGAGATCAAGCAAAACCCAAAGCCACAAAATTATGGGAAAACACTATGCTGTGCATAGAACCTTTTTGGTTTTCTTTTTTCTAAAGCTTTAAGGCATGTTTCTCTTTTTTATCAGTTCCCCTTTGCTGTTCCTTCTCTTGCTGACACCATTCCTGCAATCTGAGCCGGTACCTGTGAGTCTCTGCGGATTCATTCTTGAGCAACAAAGAGCTAAGCATGCTTAAAATATATTTCTCTGGATGTAGGATTTCTGTATTATACATTACACAGTTGTATTTAGTCTGAAAAACTGCTTGAGAACTTCTGAGTATTTTTTAATTGTAAATAGGCAGCTCTGTTTTTTTGAAATGTGAGTATTTGAACTGGTACCCATCTTTAAGTTGAGATCTCAAGCACGGTTGTGTCATATGGATATATACAGTATGTATCTTTGCAGCATTGCTGCAGGGTCTACTGGATTATTTTGCCTCAGCTATGTAAGTGGCTTGATTTATTACTGAGCTGAGAAGGGCAGCAGGAAACCTCCACTATTTGTATATCCCAGCCCATCTTTAATTGTTTTGTAAGTAGTTCTACTTACAGTGCATTATTCAAAGATTAAATGTTTTTGGAACGTTCTTTGCTGATTAACTGGAAAGCTATTTTTTATTGCTTCCAGGTGATTTGCACTGATGTGCATTCAGGGTGGTTTTCTGGCTTCATCTAAACCAGTTGATTTAGAAGTGGTTTTTTATTTTGCAAGTGATGTGAGTTTTTCTTTCCATTTAATCCTTAAGATCAGCTAGTGGATTTCACATAGAAAAGGAAAGATAAACTGTCACTGTATCCCGAGTCTACTCACGGAATATGCAGTCCAGAAATAACATGCTGCACTGACCGACGGAGCAAGCACTATGAAAATTTTCTTTTCCTAGCATATGTCATAGTTTTCAGAAATCGAGCTTTCGTTTGCACTATGTCAGGCTAAAAAGGGCTCTTTTCAGTATGGGATATTTCAGGGTTTAAATGGTCTCTTTGTACTAAGAGTATATGCACTGCTTTTTACTTTTATTTATATTTTTAGTATTCTTCCTTCTATGGTTTTGAAGTGACATAGGACATAGAACAATCTGCAGCCTCTGTTGGTTCACGTGAAAAATAAGGGCACTAAAGCGGTCCGTCCGCTTTGGGACTTCACTTCATTGTCTTTGCAGTCATGATCGCAACAGAAGCGTGTGCTCCTGACCAGTCGCAGTGCGTACAGCAGAGGCTGACAAACCCTCTCCGATTCTTCTGCCAAGTCAGGTCTTTGATTTTTTTTCAGTTGTCTTTCATACTGAAAAGTCATCTTTAACATCATTTCAATGAATCCCCTGAACTTCTTGGTTAATTAAGCTTAATGTTCGAAGTGGAAAAGTAAGAGGACTGTGAAAGATCTCTCTGCTTTCCCCCATATTTATTCCCTAGAAGAGCTAGGACTGAAAGCAAGAGAGGAGCAGGGCCCAGGGAAGCTCAAAGCACAGAGGAAACTTAACCTGAACAAAACCTTTCATTGCAGAAGTGTCCGACTTTGTTGGTGAAAATTGCATATTGCCTTTGAGTAATAAACTTTACCAGACTGCCAACTTACTTTTTCTTTATTATTTGTAAAGTAGGTGGCTAAAAATGAAAGAGATGACATCTCAGATAATGTTGGAGAGTTTGTTTGTGGTCTTGTTTTACCGGTTTGAGGAAGAAATGAAAACTCCTTTGGTCATTAAAGGAAATAAAATAGCCAAGATATCTGAAGCTTTGATCAGAGTCTCAAATCTAAAAATATAATAAACTAAGTAGCACTGCAAAACAAACATAAGTTGAGGCATCAATAAGAGAAACGGATAACCAGCTTTATGGGTGAGAAAGCTTAAAGTCTGTGCTATTTTAGAATAAAGGCATTAGCAGTATAAGAAAGCCGTTTTGAAAAATGGGCAGAAAAAGTCTTGCTTTTCTGCGTAGTACCTTCTATCTCAAAACCTATTCTTTTGTTCCCGCGCTCTTGAAGAAGTTAGACAAGTTTATGGCTGCAGTGTCTGTTCTTGAAAGATTAGCCTAATTCTTAGCAACACAGCTGTATCTGTGAAGGTCAACAGAGGACGAAGGTCATGGCTCCAATAACGATTCTTCATTACATGTAATTCTTGCAATTCTTTAACTGATTTCATTTTAGAAGCTAAGAAAAGATTCCCCCTCGACAGTTTAATGCCATGCTAGTATCAATCTAAAAGTATTTGCTGCGAACTGCAGGCCACTGCTTTATTTGAAGTTTGTTTATTTAGCCCGTTAGTTTGGGAGAGGAGGAAGAAGAGGGTGTAAGGGGAAACCAGGAATTGCTGCATCAGAGCTGAGGTGTCTCGTGTATCACATCAAACAAACACCTCCCAGGAATGCTCTAGGTGTGGTTGCGGCTCTCCCAGCACAAGAGACAGGCTCTGTGAGAAAAGAGTGGGATTTTGGGTGCATTACATTAAAACCTCATCTCCTGAGCATACAGAAACCTCCTGAAGAAAAGTCCTTCCCTGTTCTCGGTGGAACTTGGCTGTAGTTCTGTGAACATCTTAAACTATTTATTTGTGTATTAGCTGGTTTCGTTGTAAGCCAGATTTTTTTCCCCCAGCCTAGTTCCCCACAAACACGATGGCAGCTTGTGTTGGCATAGGTGATGCAGAAGCGAGCAGCGGATGTTAGCGGGAAGGTGGGAATGCTTCTTTCCATGGTGGCCGCTTACGCAGTCAAAGCATCTGAGAAACCTGCAACCTCAGAAACTGCTGATACGCACCTTCCCAGAGGTGTGTGGTAAATCTCTCTTAGAGCCACATTATGTTATTTACTTAAGGGGCTTCATTTGGTGTATTATGAACAATATTAAGAAGTTCTTTATAAGTAGCTTGGACTCCGTTCACTTTCAAACCAAACATACTGCTCAGAACACTGTTTATAGCTGTATTTTAAGATTTAGTACTTTATCTTGTTGTTGGTTACATGTCTTTGTGACCCTGGACTATAAAGTCAAAGGGTGCTTTGTCAATGATTTCTGAAGAGTCAGGATTTCATGCCAAGCTGCTTTACAGTAACACAAATTTCATTCATTTCTGCCATCCAAGAATGATTTCTTCCTGTGAAGATACTGTGTTGTGTATCCCCTTTATGTGCTAAGTTAGTGAAGTACTTAAAACCCTGAGCTGTTCAGAGTATTATTTAAATGTCTTTTGCAACCTTAGAGGTGAGTGACCCTGCTGCCCTGGCTAAATTCCAGTTTACATAATTATAATCTACTACTTAACTCCCCAAAGAAATGCTGTGCAGAGGCCAAAACTAATGCCCGCACCGTTCGATCTGAACTGGGGTGTCCACAGAGAATGGTGCCCTGCAGAGATTCTGCATCTGAAGCGGTGTGTGCTGTGCAATGTCACACTGTTAGCTGAGGTATAAATTGCTGCCTTTGCTTCTGCCATCACCAAAAAAGACTGTGGCAGATCCTAAAGGTAATCAACAAGGAATACAAGCCACAACAGAGAAAGAACAGGCTTTAGGACTACCTGGAAACATTTATCAGTATTAAATGACCCTGACAAAATTTGATCTTGAGCATATAATAAATTAGTCAGAACAATATTTGACTTGTAAGCAATTAGCCCAAAGAAGGTCTGGAGGATAATTCTGACACTTCTAAGGGCCCAGAGAAAAGCAAAAATGAAAGGTTAGAGGAAACAGAGTAGCACGCTTTCGTTTTTTTTCTAGAGATTATTATCAAAGAAGTTTACAACAAACATGGAAGACTGGAAAGTTTACAGGAAAGAAAGATTACTTTCATTAGGAAAAACTGTGATTGTCAGAATAGGTAAGCATTTAACAGATTACATAGACCATAGTGTGACTTTTAGCAGAGGTTTGCAAAATTAGGCAAATATCTGTCAGGAATAAGTATACCTCAGTTACTCTGCTTGAGGGCAGGAGGGTGGACTGGAAGGTCTGTTGAAGTCACCCTGAGTTATAGTTCAAGTTGTTGTCTTCTTCTGTCCTGCTGATTGTAATTCTGTCGCTGCATGCTTTAAAAGGCTCATCGCAAACTGGGATTTGGCAGATTGAGATCCCTGAAAGAGGCTCCCCCAAGGTTAGGCAGCCAAGTGATTGTTAAGCAGAAGTACATGTAAAATCCAAAGGTCCAGGTGATCCTAAGACATGCTGCACAATTTGCAGTTCTTATTTTTTCCCTCTTCTTGAACAACTGAAAAAATACAGCCACCCCTGTTTAGTAATAGCAGCCTTTAACGTAGCTTTCCTGCCAAACCTGCCCACTGAGGACCAGGGTATGTTTTGGGGCCGCTTTTACTAGTAACCAGGCTGGGGCCACGAAATACCGGTGCACAGGAGTGATTTTCAGTCTCTGTGGAACTAAGTGTGACCGAAACCAGTGGGTTACAATTCCTGGTCACCTCTCCTCTGCATTTAGAGCAGCACCTGAGCAGCATCATAGGGAAGCAGCATCTCAGTCAAATTCCATCGCCGTGATGTACGTCATAGGGCTTTGCCTATCTATTGCTTGTAATGCTTTCCATAGCTGCTGAAGTTTCAGGTCCTAGTGTTTATCTGACCACTTGTCTGAGTGGAAAATTTGGGAAGTAAGCAATTCCCCTCCTAGGCTCCTGCTCCCCTTGCGTGCTCTGTCCCTCAGCCTAAACAAAGCTGTGACCGCTTCTGTGAAAATCGCTGTCCTGTGGGGCTGCATGATGCACCCAGAGTTATTGAACACTGACCTCTACATGTTGCAGAGGTATTTTGTAACCTGTTGTTTTTATCATGTAACTGGAATCACGAGATTAAGTTAAATCTCTTTCTCTATTGTCTTTTGTGTCAAATCTTTCTGATACAGATTAATAAAATCCTGATAGAGTAACCTTTAGAAGGAAGAAGCAGAAGCCAAAAAATCAAATTAAGATTTGACTTAGGGCATTGCAGTAAATATGGAGAACTTTCATGGCCACTGAGATACATGAGGTTTTAAAAAAACAATAAAATATTGAGGAACAGCAGAAAACAACTGTCTTAAAAATAAAGCATTCCAAAGCAGGCACAGACAGATGAGTCACAGCCCTCCCTCTGAACTCCCTCTGAATTCTTCATTGTTGTAATTGTAGTATCTTTCAGGAGAAGTTTTCAAAAAGTTGGTCGAAATGTGTCTACTAAATGCAGTAAAGCTCTAAGCAGAAATGTATTTCCTGCTTGCGTAGAAAAAGCATACACACAAAACTACAAAGTGAGGACTCTCTTTGTTATCCCAGTACATTCAATCTAGTGTGCAAAGCACAACAAATTTAGTGAAGACAAAGGTTAGAAAATATAACTCCAGCTCTATCTTTTCTTGATGAAGATTCCTAACACGCTGCTTTACAGCCTGAACACAAAACTGAATAGCAACTTTAGATGCTGAATTGCATCTAAATTTTCTCTTGTTCATACCTCGTTATTTTCCAGTAAAGCACTTTACTTTCACAAGAAGATATGAAGTTTAAAAAAAAACCCACACTAATAAATATTGAGATTCCCTCCTTACATTTAAAGCTGCGCTTAAGTGCTGCTGACACAATAACACAATACCAGGCTTTGATGCAGCCAGTGTTTATGAAACAACATGCATATGGATCTCTCTACTCAACTTGCACTTGTTTTTCTGCAGAGCTGAAGTCTGATGTTATTTAAGAAAAAAGACAAAACCCTTTCAGTGTGGCTTTCCTAGTACAGTGTGTGTTTTGAGCGGGGGGAATCCGTTTAGTAATTTTTTTCCCCCCCTGTACTTTCTATTTTTTAAAATCTTTGAGTTTTCAAAACCTGTCATTTGTCAGTTAGACTCTTAACACATTTCCCTTATTTGTTCTGTCGAAACTTTTCATTTAGGGAAAAATCCATCGGGTCCAAGGTTCTGAAAAGGCTGTATCAGTTCTAGATCTGTAGATAAGAGGGATGGAAATAAAAATTGCATAATATTTGGGGAGCTGTGATTTTTCTTTTCAGCTATGTATACCAGAAGGTTATTTAAACAGCTGTTATAAAAAGGAAGAAAGATACAAAACCAGAAGACGGGCTGTAGTTATGACAATGTTACTGTTTTTTCTTTTTCCTCTCCCTGTAAATTTGAGAGAAATAAAAAAAAATAGATGAACTTTCTTTCAGGCAAACAAATTTTGAAGCAGCTTTACAGGTTCGAAAATACATTTTTCTGTCATACCAAGGCCTATAAACAACAAACCAAAATGCCTAAAATATGAAAACCTTTCCTCAAAATTCATAGTAATATTATTAGTCCTATGTAAGTAATCTGGGGTAGAAGAAAATGTTGTACCTCACACTTGTAAGTAATAAATAGTCTGTAGAGCTACAGCTGGCAACTTTATTATATGAGAAGCTGCAGAAGCCCTTTGCTGCCAAGTAAAAGTTAACCCTAGGCAGTTTAGTCTGCACCTGTACCAATAAATTATATATTTTTCACATTAATGTGTGATTAGAAGGAAATATAGAGAGCGCTGTCATTGGACAGTTCGCTCTAAGTCGCATGAAACAAATTCCAAGTAAGGGTCTTTATGCAGAGCAGTGTCTATTGAAGTGTGTTTATATTCCCCAAGTTCATGTTTGGTAAATTCTACAGTCATAGGGATGTCAGAACAAAAAAGGTGCACTAGTTTTTCCACTTTTCTAGAATAATGAGTTTTAAAATGATTTGTGGCTTTGATTCAGCCAGCACTCAGACCTAGTGGTAGACTTAGTTTTAATAGTTCTTTTCCGTGCAGCGGCTGTTTACAAACGGTTGCTGTATTCTTGCATTACATGGCCTTAGTCTGTCTGCTTTGAAACGAGCACCCTGTCCCTATTCAAGCGTGTATTTTTGTTTGGTATGTGCTACTTCATTCATGCATGTAGATATGAATATAAGGCTTTTTATTTCTGGAAGCTTCTCGCCTGTGACAATTATGCACAAAGATCACACGGTCTTGTTAATAGCACTGTCCTCGGCTGTCACAAGGACAGGCTTGGTAGATCAAAATCAGCGAGCAAGGAAGGCCCTTATCTGTACACCAGTCGACAGCGAGGGATTACATCATTGCTCCTGACGCAGCCGTGCAGGAACTGGCAGGACTGCGAGGCACCAGCTTTCTTTTGACCCTTACAGAACCCGCGTCCTTTCAGGGCAAGGAACCTGCCTGGCTAAAAGGCAGCTTTTCCATTTCTCAGGGGGTTAAGACCTCGGGGTGGGTGGGTGGTGGTGGCAAGAGGGGGAGGCTGACTGACTTCACCTGGGGCCAGTCTGCCTGGGAGCAGGGCAGGCGGCCGCAGGTGTAGCTCTACCCTCCCCTCCTCTGTGAGGGGCTGCACAGGTAAGCGATACCTTACAGCAATACTTGGTTACTAGCATGTTGAAAAGCAGCTTTTAAAGTTTATTTATCCTCTTAATAAAACTGAGTTCAGAGCAGACTACTCACCCCACACCCTCACCATGGCAGCCGCAACATACAAAGTACCTCATTGCTAAATACGCAGGTGAAGTCACTGCTGTGTCTCATTCTAGGTAAGGCTGCAACATTCACCTCCAGCTTCCAGGCTGTGAACTGCTTAATACAGAGGTGAAAGACGGTCGACTTGCCCCTCTGTCAAGGGTCAGCATTGCTTACTGCAAAGAAACATCTGCATTCGTGTTCAACTGCGAGATGTAAACCTTCCAGCAAATTCATTCTGAGGTGCTTTCCTTCATGCCTAAGAATGAATTTCAATGTTTTCTATACATGGACGGAAGCGAGAGATTTTGCCTGTTCTAGGATATCCCCCCCCACCCCTCAGCCTCCAAGGTCAAAACTGGTGCCAGTAATTGCCTTCCAATATATGGTGTTAGAGAGGGAGAGGGAGGAAAAGGTCCTCTACTTTGTTTTCAAGGCAGGAGCAAAGTAGGGAGAGCATGGTTTTTCACTGACGAGAGTTGATGCATTATTCCTGCTTCCAGCTTTTTTATTTCCTCAGAGGTTTAGTGACCTGTGCAATTTCCATCAGCTTGCCTTCATACTGCAACACCACAGGAGACTGTATTCGCTTTTAGGCCTTCAAATTTACTACTTCAAACTAACTGTACACTCCAATCTGTATAGTTAAGTAATACACAGAAACTACAGGTGAAGCATGAGAGGCCTACTAAACTGGCTGTCAGGGAAACAGACACATCTCCTTCCCTGTGGTGCAGTTCTCTTGATATTTGGGACGGTTTCATTATGCTCCGATCCATGCAAGTACCCTATGCCTAGGAATCTCTGTACTCTACGAACACCAGCAAACATACAGGTATCTATGTTCTAGAATCAGGCATGTTAAGCCATTTGTCAACCGTCTCAACAGCTAGAGAGGACCTTCCGAGGGAGAGACTTCTTTACCTGTATACAGCACTACTAATAACTATCCTGATTTCCCCTACCAGATCTTGAATTAAGTACTCTTATTAACTGAAGCTGTTTGCTGCTGTTGCTTTGGCAGCAGTAGACCAGCCTCAGTGGGGGAGATTTTCAGCAGCTTAGCTGTCACTTTGCTAACTGATCACAAGTCTGATAATGAACTCAGGTTTGCTATTACCCTTTTAAATACACTTGCAAGGGGAAAAAAAACCCCACAGGTTAAACGTTTTCTAAGGTCACAGAGAATCAGTAATAAACTAGGAGCAGAACCAGCTTTTCAAAACTTTAATCCCTCCCTGCAGTTCTCTTTTCTTAGGGAAATAAGAGGCTGCTAAAATTTATGGCCAAAAGAACTCTAAGGACTTTTTTTGAAGAATATTTAATACACAAAGCTTCAGCTTACAGTATAAAAACCACAAGATGTCTGTTTAGAAAGCTGATATCCAACTGTAGTCCATTTTTCTTATTTTTCGTAACTCTCTTTCCTGGGATTTAGACAGTTTACATGTCATCTCTCCTAGTAATTCCATAGGACTTGTATCTTCTTGTTCCATTTCAGTAACATCTCTTTCCTCATCTGAATCATCCTCTGTTTTTTCACTTTCCATTTCTACTTCATCAGCAACTTCTTCAGCACTGTAAGAGAAAGATGATTAGGAACAACCCAATTAATGAAATTAATGGGTACTTTCACATACTATAGTATCACGTTGTATAGGAGAGAGGCAACTTATCATGCACATAACTAAATAAACATTATATTTTACTTCTTTTAGTCTCAAGCTACTTACAAAAGTACTACACTTCTCTTGCGATCTCAATTACAAGCCATTTTTCAAACAGCTGTCCTCTGTTTTAAGTAAACTTAAAATATTTTTCTTTCTCCAAATATAATACATAATGTCAGAACAGGCAGATCAGCGTTATGTAATAAGTTATAATCTCTCACTCTTACAGAATTAGCAACATTGGATACTGTGGTAGATGAGACAATATTCAAGAAGACCATTCTTCTCTTTCAAATCTGAAAAAGGTCACTTGGTCTTAAAAACTTCTCCAATACCTAGAGTGTTANTTCTCCAATACCTAGAGTGTTACTAGAGAAGAAAAAAAACTGCGTTTTGCTTTTTTTTTTTTTTTTTTTTAAACATTTGGAGGTGCTTAAAATGGCGGCTCCCTCCTGACTTCAAAAGTTAAACTTGTGCTGAAGTAGAAAGCACACTTCAAAAGAATTAGATAGAACAGTTAACATTTACAGTGTGGTAATTAATAGTATTAATTCAAATGTCTGTTCTATAAGTATTTTGGATCCCATTAAGAATGGCCTACACGGCAGAGTAGTACTGATCTCCTAAAAATCATCTGTTCTAATACAAACCATCACTCACAAAATGTAAATGGTAAACCAGGTATAATACATTATTTAGCAATAATAAGAAAAGTAATCTATACAGTGATATATTCTTGTCATTCTTCAAGAGCCCAATCCTACAGTCCTTATAGGTAACTTTAAATGTGCAGTCATACCAATTACCAGTGTCAAAGTACAAGCTCTACATCTGCAAATATTTACACAGGCCACTGAACTCCCAAATTCTTCAGTACTGAAACCACATGCAAGTTTCTATATATTTCTTGTGTTAGATTTTTGCCAGTGCTTTGTTGATGTGGCAAAAAGACCTTTACTTGTGTCATCCAGTAAGAAAGCTAGCATTACTGGCCAACACAACGCAGCGGAACTGATTATACTGTTGTTACGGCAGAATATAATGCACATGGAAAAACTACTCAAACTGGTGGTTTTTTCTGGGTAAAC
>VYZV01010342.1:1576-25647 GCA_013401275.1 Pandion haliaetus
AAAGAGGGATAACATTGCATGAAAAATATCTATAGCATTTTCAGTGATCTTGTTCTAGCAGCACAGAAATGCAATCTAAACTCCTACATCACAACTTGACAAAAATACATTCAATTCAATTTTAGAATAAATTGTTTCTGGAATAAGATTATCTGCTACATTTCAGCTCAGAAACATTTCTTGATATCCAAATTCCATCTTTTCACAAACAGACATTCTGAGTAAGTTTGGCAGGCTTTTAATTACAGAAGCACAGATATACCTCTAAAATAAAAGTTTTCAGTATTCAAACTTCACAGGGACCACTTCATTTAAGACTCTGAGGGTGATATCAAATCTGAAATGACAGTTATGATTTTCAGACATATTTCCCTCTGTAACATACATTCTTCACACTTAAAAAAATGAAGGCACAGTTACAGCTGCTGCCTACTGATCTGTGTGCATTGAGCAGCACATCAACATATTCAGCTTATCGGAACTGTTTGCAAGAGCATGTTTGTCAAGCAAAACTATCTCAGAGCATTAGGGAACTGACGTCTCAGTTGGATTACTTCACTAACTCTTCTATAATAGCATAGAAGGGTTATTTTAACTGAGACTATGCAAACAAAACCAAAAAATTCTCACAGACTGTTAAGCAACTCAGAAACCTCAACACTGTGAAACCTAAAATCGTTTCAGGCTTGAGATTCAATATGCAAATAAAATCTAGAGCTAGTCAGAATACAACAGCAGGAAGAAAATTATAAGCTTTGATATTGGCCTGTTTCCAAAGTACAGGCCATATCTCAAACTACAAATGGGCATTTTAGTGCAGAATAAATACAATAAATTGCTAAGAATTCCTATGTTTTGATAGTGTTACTCCTCCATGAGTCACAGTGAACTTCATAAGATGGTATCATTATGCTCACATTGCAGGTGTGGAAATGGGCACAACAGGGGTCACCTGAGCTTTAAGCAAATACATCTAATAATCAGAAAACACTGATTGTCATGTAGAGACCAGGTCTGTTCATTTGTCACACTAGCTTGGCTCCAGACAAAATTGTCTTCTTGTATATGACTTTCAGCTTGAGGGCAGCTGGAGAACGAATTCATTATAACAATGATCTCTCTGTTGGTCAACCTGTTAGACCTCTGATGCCTGAACCTAAAATCCAGTGCACTAAGGTCTGTGCTTGCCTAAGGAAAAGACAGCTTTTCCTGAATTGCTTTGAAATGTCACATAAACACAGGCAAAAGAATAGACTGGTAATTTCACGGTTTACTATGCATCGTTAAAAGAACTTACAGCATTCCCATGGTCTGAGCAAGAACATAACAAGTGACATATCTATGAAAGGTTTTGTATCAGTCTTGTCCACCCCTTCCTGACTAAGCTTTGTCTAGCAGACGAACTCCTTTCCTCTAATTCAGTAGTCAAACAAGATTAACAGACCTTGAGGAAATGAGACGAGACATCCAGAAAAATAAAAATATATTATTGGAAGTAGAGAATCTAATACTCTTAGCAATTATAGGATTATAGAATTCATTTTTGTACACGAGAATATTCCTACTACTTTACAATGCATTATAAATATATTTGTATAGGATGCATTATATTTGCATTTTTATATATAAATTATATATATATCTTCATTATAGAGCAAACCAATGACAGAAAGCTTCTCAGAATGCTTGATTAAAAGCACAAAAGCATGAATCCTCTTTCCAGTGGTGTGTGTGGAAAAATGAGCAATTTCAGTAAGGCCAGATTTTTGCCAAGGTTCAAAGGAAGCAATCATTTTGACTGGACTGTGACCAAGTAAAGTGTCTTGCTAACTTGTATGGCACCAGCCAATTTTAAAAGGGGTAAAGCAATTGACACTACCCATTTAAGGAATAAAAAACGTGACAACAAGGATCCGTATGAGTTTACCTTTTTCCATGACTGCCAAGTTATTGTGATCAAATAGTATCTCAGCAAAAGCTTCTGCACTTTCTTAAGTATTTGAAGCCCCTCAGCTGTGGCTCTGGTTGGCCTTTACTTAGCACAAATTACTCCAACTGTTGTACTGACATGTAGAAAAAGATTGGCTCCAAATTAGTCTCTTCTGACATGAGATACCTGCAAAATCGATTGCTCAGTGCATTCATAATGACCTCCCACTCCTTTAAGCTTTAAAATTCCAAAACTGCCATGAATACCTGAAGGGTTTTTACATACATAAGGAATGCATTCAACCACCTGATCGCACACATACGTAATTCCCAGTCGAATTGGAGGATTGTATCATGCATGTTATTAAGAAAATAATCTCATGAATATTTCAAAGGGCCAGATTCCCTTCTCAGAGAAGGCAGCAAATAAAGATAGCCGACAGAAAATGCTAAGCCCAGGAGCCCCTGTAACCCTGTAGTAATTAGAAATCTATGTCTCAGAAACTCAGACAGTTGTCATAAATAAAGATACCTAGAAAGAGATGAAGAGAGACAAATAGACATGCCTTGCACCTAACCCCTGTATGTGATGAGAGCACAAGCCTGGGAAGCAAGACGCCTTTGCGCAGTCAGAGGAGATTCAAGCTGCATTGAGCACTTCTCGAGGCGTTCCTTCTCCAAAGGGCTACAGCTGCACTGTGCTAACCCACTGAAAGTGGGCACCACTGTAGAAAGGTACAAACATACCCACAGCCACAGCAAGAAGGCCCTGTGAACCTGCCTCTGAAGAAGAGACATTAAAATGAAGATTGGCTACACAAAGCAGAAATACTGCAGAAAGCGGGGAGCAGCAGCCAGGATTATGCAGCACACTTTGTGGGAGTTCTGCATCTCCAGGTTATGTACAGGCATGCAGGTGTGAATATCCACATGCCCTGCCACCAGAAGTTTTTGGAAGAACTCTGCTACAACTGTCTCTTATGTGTCACCTGACCCTGTGGAACAAGCCTATCGGGTCTTATTCTTCATCTGTTTTCTGGATTCCAAGAAGACTTGAGCTAGGAGGTGGCACTGAACTTCTAAAGCAGAGTACTCATCACTTATATATGGAACTGCAGGAAACTAGGGACTTTTGGTGTCAGAAGGGGAGACTCCTCGAAAGCTCAGGGACTTTGAGAGTTAGGTAAGCACTAGCCAGCTGTTTTTATATTAAAATTTGAGGTTTAGATGCCTGAAGGTCATTTATTTTCCACCTTAGGGATCATTTTTAGGACCTGTACCACAATGAGTAAATACATTTTGAGCTTGTTATGAATCTGAGAAACACACAGTAATTTCATTTTCCCAATAAAATTATCAGCTGGGGAAAAAAAAAAAGAAGAAATAATATATGATTTTTTTTTAAATAAAAACCAGGACACAACTGTGATTTGTGCAGATCCCCACCAATTTCAGTAGGGCTTCCCATAGTGGCAGTTATCTTCCTGCTCAGAGTAAATCACAGGGCCAAGATCCAACAGTCTAAACAGCCTCACTCATTATGCACATATTGCAAGCACAAGCACAAACAAAAAAGTGGGAGAAAACATGCTACCTATTTTTTTTCTTACTAATCTTAAGCACAGTCTAAGACTACCATTTTCAGGGAGAAATTTCATTTCCAGACTATAGTGAGCTATTAATGAAGTTTCCACAATGATTTTAGGCAACTCTTTTCCAATACACATTGTATTATAACGTGGACAATAAATGCTTTTATTAACAAGCAGATGAGCCTGTCATTCCTATGCCAAGTAAGGATTCTCTCATAATTAGAAATTGCACATTCCCTAGAAGCAAAACTCTTACTGAGTACACAGCTGCAGGGACCCTCCGTTGCGGCTGCACCCTGCTTCCCTCAGAATAGGTCTCCATGGTGTGGAAATTATTTCCAGCAGTGTTATAGAAATAAGTGCAGAGTAGATTTTAAATATATTTCTAGCTTTTATCTGGAAACAAGTTATGTACTGAGAGTGCAGTTACAAACAGATTCCACCCATCTCTTCCTCTTTGGCCCTAAGTTTAGCAGCAGGATGCGTGATTGAAACTTAAAGGGGCAACTGATGGAAAAAGCCAAACAAACCGTAAAACAAGGAAAATATGTTTGAATTAAAGTGGATGCAAAGCACTTCCAAGGATAAGGATAAGTTTTGTAAAAGATATCTCAGCATACAGCAATGGCATTATAACTAATGGAACAACCTCAGGCAAAAGCAACCCTCACTTCAGGAGGGTTCTCCTGAACCTTCTGTCCTCCCACTCTACCAAACCTAGCACTAACTCTCTCATAATGTCTGCTTAAATAAATTCCTTCATACCCTCATATCGATCTTATCTAACAAGAGCTACAACAGCAGGGTTATTTTTTTTTCTTTTTTTTAATAAAAATTTGCTTCCAAGCTGGTATGCGAAGGGGGCTTAATAGCCCACAACCATTGCAACAGCTTTTGGGGCAAATGGTCTACCTAAACTCTTCTAATATTCTTTAGGCCAGACAGACCACCCTGGCTTTTAGCTAGAGATTTCTGCTTTTTGCACCCTATCGTGTTTGCAGCTCTCCAACACCTTATCCAACTCCCACTCAGCCAAGTGGCATCAAAACGCTCAATGTTGAGACAATCTGGAGATTTTCCCTTGCTTTTCACAAAGTTTGTTGAATTTTAAAGTGTAAATCCTTCTTTTCAAACACTTGAGAAACTCATCTGATTTGCTGCCCACTAGGGTCTATCTCATTATATACAAATGTCTATTTATAGAATCTAATGTAAGCACATTTGCAAGGTAACATGTGAATCACACAGAATCTACAGCTATACTTCTCTATTCACAATACTGTCAACTTGAATTTTATATCAAGGAAGCATGCTATGAATATGATCAAGAAGGTCATCTGAGGGCTGTTCCAACATTTATTTTAAGGCTATCAGAATTTGAGGTAGTGTGCAAAGAAAAAGACAGACAAACTAGTAGCTTAAAACTAGTAGTTTATTTACCCATTTAGCTCCCAAGTGCTTTTTTTCAGCATGCACAGTATTGATTTATAATCTCTGTTAAATATAGTTGGGTCTTCTATATTACCTTCTCCAGAAGATGTCACTCTTCAGAGTAGAGTAATCCCTTTACCATCAGTAGACCAGAGTAGGCAAATGAAAAATTCTAAACTATCATGTACTCAATATCATGTCAAAAATTGCTCAGCTTTTTACATCCAAATCAATTTTTCTGTAACAAGTAATGCTGGCCCAAACACCAAGGTTATAATCTGCTTTCTGACTCTGTCATGGCAACAGCCACTTCTACCTGTACTGTCATCAGTGACTGCAAAAGAACATTTCTCATGCCAGTCTTCAGAAATGCTCCTTTAGAGGTCAATTAGTAAAGGAAATTTTTTCTTCTGAAAATGCTGAGACGCAATCCTCAATTTTTTTGCAGGCACAGATGGTCAGTGAACAGAAATATCTGGGTAAAATATTACTATATTTTACTCAATAAATTCTAATCAGATATTTTAACCTAGTCAATACAAATAATATTCATAAACTACCTTTGTTGGTGTAATTTGATCATAGGCATTCATTATGGTATTCAGTGAAGAATAGAGATATTTACTGTTTAGAACTACACCTCTACTTTAAATACCATAGTAAAATAGGTTATATGGGCCTTTTTCTCTTCTCTAAAACTCTTCCTGGAAACAAAAAAAATCAGTTAACTCATAGCATCCCACTCTTTTGCAGACTCCTGTGGGTACACTTCCATTTTCAGTGCAGACAGCAACATATTCAGGAGTAAGAATGAAAATTTAAGAAATGACTGAAAATTAAAACCTCTCTTTTTCATACAAACTACCATCAAGGAAGGAAATTTGATTTACCGTCAGAACACATTCGAACACATGGCAGTTGTAGGTTTTTATTCTATCCAAACAAAAGGCTGTAAAGCTGCCCATAACATAATTAATGGACCTTAGCAGCAAGTGAGAATTCTGGCCTCCCTTTTGTGTTTATTGGTATTCTTGTCAGCATGTTAGTTAGATATATACAGTTTTGTTGGGATGTGCTGACAGATTTGGACTGTATATATTGCTCCCAGTGGTTGTGGGCTCAGTTTGCAGAACATATGCCTTCACAAACTGGGTTTCCTCTAAGGAGTAAATGAAGGGCATCCAGTATACACTACTGTCATTATTTGATTACTTTTCCTGTAGTTCTAGTACTCATAACAGTTACTCAAACATTATCACTGTAAACACCTAGAGCAAAAGATGGAGAATTCCTGTTAAAAGGGATTCTTTTTTTTTTTTTCAGGACATATGAAGGATTCGAGTAGTAAGTATTGAATCAATAACAGATTCAATTATAAGGACCCTCTACATACATCCATCATCATTCTAGCAACCTTATATCATGTCTTTCTTTTGGTTTCTATCAAGGACAGCCATGTGTGACAATTCTGCACTTTCTGACCTCCTGCAGCATGGGCTTGGAACATTTCCTGACTTCGCATTCCTTTGGAGAGCTCATAACAGCCGACCCAGTGTCCTGAAAAGTCTAGGACTTACCAACATTACATGAAAGGTGAAAAGAATTCTAAGAAACTACTGGAAATATTCAAAAGCATTTAATCTTCATTTATGTAGTAAGTTCAATTCAGTCCTTTCGAGACCTTTTGTTTATCTTGCTTGTCTTTTATACCGAGAGACAGTCAAAGCAAGGAATATTTTATGGCCCGATTCAACAAGATATTTTAGAATATGTCCTGGTTTCGGCTGGGATAGAGCTAATATTCTTTCTAGTAGCTGGTATAGTGTTATGTTTTGGATTTAGTATGAGAAGAATATTGATAACACACTGATGTTTTCAATTGTTGCTGAGTAGTGTTTAGACTAAGTCAAGGATTTTTTCAGCTTCTCATGCCCAGCCAGCAAGAAGGCTGGAGGGGCACAAGAAGTTGGGAGGGGACACAGCCAGGGCAGCTGACCCCAACTGGCCAAAGGGATATTCCAGACCATGTGACATCATGTCCAGTGTATAAACTGGGGGAGTTGGCTTGAGGGGATCACTGCTCAGGAACTAACTTGGCATTGGTCGGCGAGTGGTGAGCAATTGCATTGTGCATCACTTGTTTTGTATATTCTAATTCTTTTATTATTATTATTCTCATTTTATTATTGCTATTACTATTTTCTTCCTTTTTGTCCTGTTAAACTGTTCTTATCTTAACCCACCAGTTTTACTTTCTTCCTGATTCTCTCCTCCATCCCACTGGGTTCAGGTGGAGTGAGTGAGCAGATGTGTGGTGCTTAGCTGCTGGCTGGGGTTAAACCACGACAGAATATAAATTGTCACAATTGCATGATGGGGGGGGTCCATGGTTTAATACTTTCTGGATCACAGTATATTTAAGTGCCTTCTACAGTGCTGGGAAAGGCATTGGAGTTTTCTGCAATAATAATAATGATTCAAAATGGTAAAAGTCAGTCCTATAGAACTGGACATACATTTATAACAGTGTCCTTGCAAATATACACTTAAGACTACTATGTAGTACTAAAAAAATAATTTAAAATTACATACTGTAAAAATTAATTACCAATTGAACTGAATGAAACATTCTGAAAAGTGTATTTAAAAATACACAAAATACATGTCAGATTTTGTAAGTAAATATCTCATATATGAAACAAAATCACTTTGAGTCTCATACTTTCTAGGTCCATTTGCCATGGTGTTATACAATGGTAGTAGAAACATACCCTTAAATACAGTCAAGCTGTCAGACTGCTATCAATCTGTGTTGGATCATTATTTATATAGCTACTCAATTAAGATTTTTTCATTGTAAATCTAAGTAAAAAGTACATCTTTCCTACAATAAAGAACAATGCAAGAGAAGGAATCTAAAGCAGAAAATTTGAACAATTACATGATCAAAGATTATTTCTTTTATTAGCCAAATCATATTTTCTTTTCTTCTATTTTTCTCTTTCAATTATTGGGCATGAAGATTTTTTGCAACCATTTTAATCAACACTCTTATCCTACTTGATTGTATTCAATGGAGCAACCATCCTTTGTGTATGGTAATATCTCCATGGAAACAGATTATAAAACATAAGCACAGGATTGTGATCACTATTTAGAAAAAAAGGTGGTTGACATGAGGAAATTACACTCCCAAGTAATTTTATTTCCTTGGGATTTCAACAACAACATTTAAGGACTGGAATTCACTGTCAGTCCCCAAGTTTCAATTACAGAAATACTAATTCGGCAATTTATATAAATTTATCACATAGAAATAAACCAGAAAATAAATTAATAACTTGTTTTAGCACATTCATTATTCTGTCTTTAAGGTAAGAACAACCTTACTTATGGTGCACTGTGAGCAAAATCATGCAAATAATTTAATATTCCCATTGAAGTCAACTTGTCTGTGGGACCATTTATGCTCTTAAGGGGAAGCACCTATTTCACATGATGTATCCCTTTAAAGTGTGCTGCATATTGTATTTTTGATCTAAAGTATAGTCACACAAAAGAAAGCGGCAGAGGTACCTGAATCCACTTAGCTTTTTGAGAATGCATGAGCAAGGAAAAGAATCTGATCAGACATTCCCTTAGTTACAGTTATGGGCTATTAATAGGAAGAGACCAAACACAATATGACTTCAGTGGACTTTTAGGAAAATTGTCTTTATGTACATTCCTTAGCTCTTTGGAGCATATTTCAGCAGGGAGAAAGAAAGTTGTCAAAGCTTTCTCTTCAATTCATTGCCTCTCATCTTCTCCTGCGAGGAAAGGACCTACCATCATTTCCTAACTCTGCACTAAAAAACTGCTGATGTTTTGATCAGTGCTATCTAGCCCCCTTGATCCTGCAGAGCACAGATTACAAGAATTACAAAAGGAATTATTTAGACGAGTTCGCAGGAGGAACCTATGCATTACGCCAGTTTGGTTGACTTTTAGGAAAAATGCATTTAGATATATTATTTACATTGAACAACATAGTCTGAATGAGAAGTTTAGACTAAATACTTAACTTTCAGATGCATAAGGCCAGGTGAGAGACTCTGTTATCAGAAGTCAATTCATACCATTCTAGGACATGTCCAAGGTAAGGAGGATGATTTACGAACTTCAGGAGCAACGCTTTCTCTCCACTGGTGGTAGGGGGAGCCGACACAACCAAGTCATTTTACAAAGCTTCAAGTTACGTGACATAAATTCCAACCCCAGTTGCACTCTCCTCTTTTCTTTATTTATAAATAAAAGGGACTAGTTTGCAGAAGAAGCATTCCTCCCTTGGTGCTTTGTGACTGAACGAGTTTGTGTCTAAATATCTGCTATCTTTTTCCTGCTCTCTCTGTTTCTCCACAGACCCAGAAGTATATGATAGTTCACCAAAGAGCAGACAGCCTACCTACATTACATTTTTCTTGCTGTAGCCTGCTTGAATTATAAGCAGTTTGAAAGATGCACAGTTTCAAACAGTAGTTTATTTGCATTACTTGTGAAAGTCCTCCAGCTAAATTTCCACACAGCATGCTGATTATGTCCATGCAAGTGTGTCTGTGGAGCTTTTAAGCTTATTGAGACAAATAGTGAAAGTAACAGGCAGCGAGAGCTTCCTGTACTGTGTATATCTAGATTTCCATCTTGGCTTATTCTGAGATCCCTCAGTGAATGATCCTTTCAGGCATTTTCATATCATCCTAAACTCCACATGTCAAAGGTTGAAGGGCATCATTGCCCTGATTTAAAATCTCTAGTTACCAAAAAATATATAGTCTTTTAATTCAATTTCTTGTAAAATTATAGGTATATTATCAGTTGTAATCTTAGAATGAGGAATGATTTGAGCTTAACGAACAGTAGAAACATTACCACAGACTGCATTGTGTACATGTCTCATTTTCCATATAATGAAATAACTTTTCTTCTCTCTAAAAAGCATTTTTGATCTAGGAAATAACCTGTCTGAAAGCAAAAAGATGCTCTTGCAAAATTCTATGGACTTACTATTCAGAGATCAGACTAAATGATCCAATGGCCCCTTCTAGCTTCCATGGAACTTACAGAAACTACATGAACTTAATGACTGAAAGTGTATATATTTAACACTCTTTAATAGATTCACAGATTTTAAAGATCATTATGATCATCTGCTATGACCTTCTACAGTAACCACTTACCAAAGCTTAACTTAATGAGGTATAGAAAAATTCCTTACTAAGAGGCATATTGATTTTAAGACTGCAAGCGATAAGAATCCAGTACTATCAGGCAAGCAGTTTTGGAGGTCACTGCCCTTCATCATTATTAATTTTCTTAATTTTTTCTTTAATTTACCCAAATTCAGCTTTCAATCACTTGTTCTCACTAAGCCATGTTTGTTAAACCTTCCCTTCTATCAAAAATCTGTAAATAAAAATATTTATAATATATAAAATACATATATAAAATTTATATAAAAATCTACCACATTCATACTGTTCAATGAGATCACACACACTAATATTTTGTGATTAGACAGTAATTCCTCCTTCTCCCACTACAAAGGAAACCCAAATCATGCCTAGTATTTTTCTGAAAAATTCCAAGTGAACATCATTTTTCTTAAAAACAAAGTTACAAATTGAACTCACTCTTCACCAGCTAGTTCTCTAGTGTTTCTATTTGCAATAGTTCATTCATTTGAATAGGTGGGTTTTCTTTTACTTTGTTTTATACACTGTGAACGTGCATACAGACATATATATATTTGTATATATTCTGCTTGCAGGGTCTCTTTGCACCCATTTAAAGATGTGCAAATTAATAAACCCAAAAAGGGGCCATACAATTACTTTCAGATGAAACTAAACTGCAAGATGTATCTAAAGTTCACCAGGTGCACAATGTGGGACTAGTCTGTGGGATCAGACTAGAGATAATTCCAAGATAAAAAACACTGCAGTGTTTATCATGTGAGTAACAGGCCATTTAGGGCTTTCTGTATCACTATTTAGATCAGCACCTGTTTGCCCACACTACTTTCTAACATAGACATAGTCACTAATTCCACCGTAATCAAGACTGTTCATAAACCTTCCAAAATCTACGTGAAGACCCTTTGGTTTCTCAAATTTGGGAATGAGCAGTACAAATATGGAAAGGTCACCACATCACTGATCAGGAAGAAACCAAACCTGTTGTTTCTCTGATAGGCTTTTCAGGTCTGAATTGATAGCAGTTTAAATTTGGGTTTACTTGTAAGGAAGCTTCATTTTAGTTTTCCTCTTTATTTCTCATTCTCTTTATAACAACTTCTTCCCACCTTTACATTATTATCAAAGCTGCTCACACTTAAGGAAACTCACTGTCTGTCTTCAAATTCAAATACCCATCTGGACTGAACAATGCACTGTAAAAGGAATCTGGCATTGCTTCCTTACTTTTTTTGCTTTGTTTTTCAATAAAACGCTTGATAGAATTGAGGTTTTCAAGTCTGGGTGATATACTTTTTAAGTAAAACTTTATGCTTTGCTTTTGAAGCAAAAGCTATGCAGATTCCTAAGGGCAGAGGATCACATCACTAATAAGTCGCATTCTACTGTCACCATCTGCAGCCATACAAGAAGTAGGTGATGCATCCAGATTGGCAAAAAGAGACAAAGAAGAAAAACAGACCAATAATTAAGAGAAAAGAAGTATTGATAAAATAAGTGCTTTTTTACTATCAGGAAAGTGGGAATCCTTATTAGCTGTATTCATTTTCAAAGGTGATGTGTGTAAGTGCAGAGAAAGCTCCTGGCCACTGCTAAGTATCAAAGAGAAGAAGCAAAATGTAATTTGCATCTGTAAACACAGGAACGTAGCATTTGCCATGCTAAGTCAGTCGTGATGTCTGTTTAGGTTAAACTCTCTGTGAGGGTCTCTTAGCTACTTCAAAGGAGGAGGATGCTTACTGTGTAATGATCAGTAGCTGTACTGACTGTGGACCTCTGAGACCAGTTGTGGATGAAGAAAAATCTATAATGAATATCTTTGTGTAGGTAGCTGCAATATAGGGGATCAAACTCTATATGATGTGCCCTCACTTCCTAGCAGGAGCATTGGACATGTACTTTTCCAGCACATCTCAGTGCAGCAGTTAACATGAGTTAAGCCTGGTTAGCATAGCTGTTAGCATAACCCTTCAAACTTTAGCCAGCTTTTAGTTTCAATAAAAGCAGAAAGATTTAGGAAATGTTTTGTGTAAGTAGAAGCAGACAAAATATGATCACTCACCTGTCTGAAACAAGACCTGCACCTTGAATGGTTTTTGTGTGCTCAAGTAAGTAGATCCAACCTATGCCAACAATCTGCTGACCATCAAGAAGCACCAAAGCACTAAAGAAATGCCCAGGCTGTGAACACCACCAGCAGTGACAGCAAAACAGAAAACAACAGCACAATTTGAACAGATAAATCAACAAGTTATTCTCTACTCAATCCTATAACGAAGAACGCTTAGTTGGGGAACGCTGAGGTTAGACAAGAGTTTCTCAAAAGACTCCAAGGAGGGAAATCTCATGACCTCGCACCAGCATCTGATACCACCAGGGAACACGGAAGCGCCCGGGGACCCCGCCGCCGGGCCCCAGGACTGTGCACAGCCTGGCTGACACTACTCACACGCCTGGCTGCTCTGCAGGACTGCAGCATCTCTTTTGTGAAACAAAACCGCTACGCAAACCTGGCCAACTTCTCCACCTCATCACACCGCCTCCCCCGTGGCACAGGGAAGTTGTGCAGTTTGTAAAATTCCATACATCTGTGATTAAAGTGCTGTGGTATGCAAATCCATTTAGCCTCCAAATTTTCATTTGGTCTTCAACCATGACACCAAGATGGCAGTTCAAAACATTTGCCTCCTAAACCTCCAAAAGTCTTGTTTATTTTTTTATAATTCTAGTAATAATATATTAACAGGTGCATATTGCCTTGACTTTCAAAGGCATGTGTGCTCCTATATCACACAAATCTAAAGACCTTGCTATCATACACATATATATATATTCATACCCATTGATGAGAACCAGGGTTATCTTTTCTGATTTCCTTAATACTTCATGGGAGGGCACCTGCATGTATGTAAATTCATTACTGAGTGAACACATTCCTTCAAGTGCAGTAAGTCCGTCAAAGTAGTGAAACTTGTTACTGCATATGGAAATACTCCAATGAATGTTAATGTCATTGAGGATAATTAGGGGGTTTTTGTAATTGAAAACAACAGTGATAAAATATTTAACAGGTGAATGAAGTTAATAATGTTTTCAAAAAGAATCTTGTGCTATCATAATACTCTGCTGCTTACGCAAGGGATAATCAAAATTCCAAGTGAGGGACAGCTTTAAAAAAAGGGAGAGAAAACCTACTACCCAGTCTTGTCTAAAAATTGGCAATACTTACTATTTTATGCTAGATAGGTGACCAAAGTTTTCCACTTTGCATAATCTTTTGAAAAATCCAGCTGTATCAAACTCAATCAGCCTTCCACATCAATAAAAGACTAATAAAATATTCAGTAAAACCAAATTCTCTCAACTTCAGATAAATGGGTATACATCTCTATATACATCTACCTATGTAAAATGACCTTGATTTCCACCAAGTGAAATCAACGCTGTCTTGAAACAATCAATTCATTTTTAAGTAAGATGATTTAGGCTATGTCTGTTACTGGACCCCAAGATGCATCCCAGTTTCATTTCAGCTCTGGAAGTACACCTAGTCATCTCCCGACTTCTTTGTAAGGTAAGACCTAACCAACCATCAATATTCCCCCAGCCCTGGAAGAACTTGCCAAAGTAAACTTGATGCAGCAGGAAATGGTTCTGAAAGTTTCTGATTGTGCTTTTGTATCATTTTAGAGTATACTCAGCTCCAACTTTAACATCTTCTACAACTAAAATTTTTCAATAGTTTTGGGGGTTTGTTTTGCTTTTTTTCCTGAAGAATTACTTTCAGCACAGTGGGCTGAGATTTCTTCATTGATCAATCAGAATGGATAAGAACCAAGACCCATACTGCTGGAGGGCAACAGAAAACCTTACTGACCTCAGCCTAGAAAAAGTTGTTTGGGAGCACAGGATGATAGAAAGTATTCTGAACGTGGGGAGCTAACCTGCAGCCGTGCGCTTCATTAAAATATGTACTTGGGGGCTTTGTATGTCCCAAATCAAAAGTTTAGTTTCCTATCAAATTAAATCATTCACATTGTCCTAAAGTGCATTTCAGTATTTTTAGTATAATAAAAAGATTTTTTTTTAAATAGATTCCCTTTTCCTACATAATTTTTCAGTTCATCAGCTGAACTAAAAATCAGTTATTCATACAGTCCTATCTGCAAATTCATTAAAAATATTGGATTCCATAAACACCATTATATTTTCTATAATCCCCAGCTGATTGGCATTATTCTAGGAAGACTAGTTTAAGTGTTTATTTATCAAGCTTTGAACAGCTATTCCATTATTTTGACTGGGATCAAAGTTAGGCTGATGGGACTAGGGTTAATGGAAGTAGCAAGGTACACTGAGTAGTGCTGTATTTTTTATTTTTTAATCAAGTTTATTTTTTACTTCATTCGATGCTAAAATAAATATAGATTAATACAGCATTTTTCAGTGAAACCAAGGATTAATTTGTGGACAATTCAGAAGTACTGGGAATGAAAAGGACAATATTTCTGTGCAAGATTTGGTAGCCTACCATTGGGAATTTGGTAAAACTGTTACCAAATCTGAGGACTTTATCAGACTGAGTAGGAAGCTTAGACTTATGCATAATGATTCTATTCAACCAACCTACCTTTTAGTGTTTAAAAGTTGGACTTAAAGGACTAAGACATGTATTCTTGGCTTCCTTTCTAGTTACTCAGCCCAACCAAAAGCTATTTTATCCTGAAACATGTAATTTCACTCCCAATATGAATTTTCATGTGGGATGCCTCTTCTTCTTCTCTGATTGTACAGCCCTGAGTCACTGACTCAGACATACATGTCTAATTTTTAGATAAGATGAAACCTAACCTAGGAGCTTACATTTTCTTTTTTTTCCCCGTAAACTAGTTTATCATTTTAATTATTCAGGTCTAAAGAAAAAGAAGTACATTCAGGCCAGCATGCCTACAGTAGCCACGCATGATGATGGTGTCCAAAATTTTATCAGTTTACATATAATGCTATTTGTGCAATAAGGTTTTTGAAAACACAGATGCTAAATACCATCTTTTAGTTATTTTTTCCAGCTTTGCATCTCTTTATGGACAACTGCAGACAATTTTATGTAAATGTATCATCTGTAACATTAATAAGAATAAACCAGAAAGGCTCTGATTTTTCCACAGAAATGTATTTCATTTTATATTCCTAAGCCATTCAAGGAATATATTTACTAACTTGACAGTTGAAGAAATAAAATCATGCATTCCTTTTTCTAAGAGCATAGAACTTCTATATTCTTTTGGAGTATCAACATGGGTGAAAATTCTTTGCTTACTCTCATATATATTTCTACAATGTTTAAGTATTATTAAATTGTAAATGTAAAATATGTTCCTTATCAGGTCTTTCAAAAAATATAAAAGCTTACTCACTACATCAGACTACAAATTCTGAACAAACTCATATTGATTTTTACCTTTGAGACATGTTTGAAAATAATGAAAAGTGCAAAAAATTCAGTAGGGGTATGTGCATTAAAGGTAGTTTATATTTAATAGTGCTCTTTCAAAGGGAACTTCCTGCAAACATCCTGCTTATACATATTTACTTAATGAAAACTGACCTTTTTAAAGGAAAAGTGAAAAATGTAGTTTGTAGAGCAGATTGATTTGCTATATTGGCAATCAAGGTTCAAAACTGATTTGCCTGTATATAAGACTATTTTTTTTTCTTAATAACATATGCTTAAAATAAAGTAAAAAGGAGAAGACTTAGAACAGTGGGGTTTACTTCAAGAGCTATACTGTGTTACATAATGAAATCATAGGAGCAAGGGGGAGTAAAAACACTCCTTACACCACTCAGAAATTCATTAACCCTGGCATATGGGCAGAGTGGTGTGTGTAATCTGTATCCTTGGAGGCTCATTTTCACATTAATAACAAGTAATAACAGGAAGTTCTTAGCTGTGTAATTGCAGTCTCACAACAACGAACTGTGGAGGCAAAGCTGAATGCTGCCAGTAAACACACCTCTCCGTGGGGTAGGTAAAAACTGGTCAATATGCACTTATAATCCAGTTTCCATAAGTATAATTCTTTTATATTTAATTCAAATGCTGCTTTCAATTCTTCCACCTTTTTCCTTCTTTGCTTCTTTTTCTCCTCCTGGCATTTTTTTCCTAAAATTGTTCTGTTTCCATATTCCACCTTCCTTTCATCCGACCTCTGCTTCTTTGTGTCTCAAATAAAAAAAAAACAAAGAAGATCAAAGAGATCAACAAAATTTTAGTGAGGCTGGAAAAATAATTTATAAGAGAGAGATTCAGTTTAAATAGCACACAACTAGCAGGATGAGGAGATAAGAGTTAACAGTGTACAAATTTTTAAACAGGAAACAGTAAGGAATTAAGGAGTAAGACCCAGCAAGCAAATAGATATGTGAATCATGACTACAGCTAGCACAGGGGTTAGGAAGACAATCTTTTTGGAGAACAGAATAAAGGGGATCTGGATGTTCAAAACCTGTTGCGTGGGAAGCATGTTAGATTCAGACTGGTGAGTTAGAAGCAAGCATGTGCAGGTGTTTTAGGCTTCCATACGTGATCTTGTATCCCATAGAACAGACTAATATCTCTGAATCCCACAAGCTGAATAGAACAAAAGTAAATTGCACAATTCGATGGCAAATTTTCGTAAATTTACTACTTTATGACACAAAATAGTTCACCAAGTACCTTTTATTTTATACATCTTTGACCACCATTTTTTCTTAGTTACTTTTCATAGCTAATGAATATGGTTATTTAGCTTTTCTATTATTTTTCTTTTAAACTTTTTATTATGCTCTTTATTCTAGTCTGGCTGTTCCTCCCCTTCTACTCACAGACTGTTCTAGTTCTTAACTGTGCTTACTTCACGCTTCCGTTCAGGCCAGACTGTGTGAGCCACTATTCCATCTCTCTGTCAGTGTACTATCTGTCGACAGAAGGAATCTCTCTGCCATCCCTTCCACCTAAGGCTGAGTTTTTCTCACTCAGAGTTAAGAGAATGGAGGAGGTAGCTCTGAGCAAAATTCTGGAAAGCTTTGGCATCACTGTCTTTTTTGGATGAAGCGCAGAAAGGATGGCAAGTATAAGGAAATAAATTGGGGCATGATAATGGAAAATTCTTTATGACAGTGAAAGGGTTGGATTTGAAAATGTTTCGAAAAGGGATCAGAGATGACTTTGAATCAAATTATTTCAGTTATTTACTTGAAAAGAAATGTGTCAAATCATTTTCAAAGTATGCAGCTTGAGTGTCAATGAAAAGACAGTAGGAGACAGACTACATTCATAAACATGACAATGATTTTAGGTGCTTCAGTTCTGAACTGCTCAACAATATACCCTAAAGGGAACTGTATTCAAAAAAACACTAAACATCCAGCCATTGAACTACAATTCCTTTATATTCTTCAGTTGTGTTTTCAAAAACAGAAATACCAAAACTCAGTTATTTCCAGGAGTGCAATCTAAAGTTTATGTATAAATATAGGATCTAATGTCCTATATGTATATATGAGCTTTACTTGTCAAAATTTATTACATCATTACTATTATGTGTCAGTAAAACTCTTCTGAAAAAAACCTATTAAATAAATAAAGCATGTAATAAATTTTTCTTAAACTTTGTTAGGTTGTTTAGTGTATTTAACCATAAAGCTGATGAGTACTAATGACACTGCAGGGTTGTTTTTAGTTAAACATTAATTGCCTGGTATGTATCTTGTAAGTTAAATTAGATCTTAATATTGACTGGTAATGAAAAAATGGATGACAATAATAATAACAGGAAAGTCATTATGATAAGATTAATTAATTATAATCATTGTGTCTGTCAGTATTAAAATCATGCAATGGTTTTAAAGTGCTACTATATTAAGGTCAGCTTTATTCTCTTGTAGATGTCTTTGTGACATGAAATTTAAAGCAGTGGAAAGAAAGTAACAGTGAAAGAGCATGTCTCATGCACGCAGAATGTCTTCTAACTAACAGGTAGCTGGAGATGAAAAAGTGACTGATATATATTTCCTGAACATTTTAATACAGAGTTAATTACTCAACAAAAGAAAATATAAGGGAGAAACTCTTCCAAGCTGCAGTTGTCCTGTCCAGAGTCTCTGAGTTGCTCAGACTAATTTAAGTCTCATTATGCAACATACCTGCTTAGGAAATAAGAGTACTAAGGTGCTTTTTAAACTAATCGCTTTTACAGAACACAGAAATTTTCTCTGAGTAACAACATGAAGCTTTATGAGATAAATTGGACTGAGACAGCAACAGAGGAAAAAAAAATCTAGTGAGAAGAAATGTCAAAGGGAACTGGTTGAAGTAGTAGGCATGATCTAAACTACTCCAAATGGAAATGTTGCAGCACTACATGAATGTCTAGAACAGGGTAAACAGAGGAGAGCATGTAACTTGACTCTCACTATGGTTTTTGAGCCAAACTAACTTCTACCTGCTGTTGATACTGTTTCTTTTCTTAAATAGGTCTCAAGTTTATTTCAAACAAATCTACGGAGAGCACAAAACCAAGTAGGAGTCCAACCTGGAACTAAAATTTCTTCCTTTTTTCGGATGCTGGGTGCCATCTTGGAGTCAGTATCAGAATTTTTTCCAATCCTGTGCCCTTCATTTTGTAGGCAATGGAATCCACACATTCTGCAAGTTTATTAGACCCACAGATAAGAGAGATACAACATTGGCATGGGTCTTTTTCCCTTCAATATTAACAGATGGCACTCATGGGGTGCAAAGCAGAGAGCTTGCTGTGTCCTTCCCGGGGGTCCTCCAATACAACTGCAAAGTGGACCTCCACCAGTAAGGCACAGGTGACCCCCCTTTTGAGTATATTTAGAGGAAAAGTGTGATTCATTGTTTGAAAGGTAGTGGGTTTTTTTAAAAAGGGGGATGGGGTTGCCACAATACCATTCAGTAACCATTAGATACCTACAGTGCAGTACTGAATTCAACTTTTGGCATATAACAGTGGCATGATTACCATTTATGCAACATTATGAAAAACAGCTACATAGTCTATGAGAAAGGTATATACTTTTTCATGTTTCAGATAGGTTAACAGTACAACAAAAGCAAATTGGTTGTAAAAAAATACTACAAATTAGCAAGCTGTGAAGATGTCTCCTTTAAATCTCAGCTTAAAGAAACAGAAGATAGAGCTCTCTTATTTCAGAAAAAGAACACCCTATTGCTGTAAGACCTTTTGTTCTAAATGATTCCAGTCCTTTATTGCTTTTAGTTAAACTCAGTGTTAAGGACAATTTAAATATATGATGCTCCATTGTACTTGCATTACAGTATGCAAATATAAATAAATTTACCACAAATTGGTGAACAATTAATGAGATTCATTTCAGGGACATTTCATCACTAAATGCTGTTTCCCTGCCAACCTAGACATGAAGTATTTAATTCTAAATGACACCACCTGCTCCCACCTATAAGTAAAATGAAAGAGCTGCCAAGGAGCATGTTGGGAATTAACTTGCAGCCTTCCCTTTAATCAGGCATTCCTCCATAACATTGGAAGCCAGCAATCTCATGGAATGAAAAATACCATTGTAGTATATGTCTGCAATTCAGTTTTGAACCTTCATTGTGATGTCTGACTTAACACATTTTTTCTTTACTATTTTTCTTTAGCTGCCAAGGTGGGTTGCCAACTACTTGAAGCAAAGACATACTAGAAAGATGCCAACACCCCATTCTGACAAGGACAGTGCAGTTAAACAAACATTTATAAATGAAGGCTCCTCTGATTTTAGCTGGTTTTCATTTCAAGGCCTATACTCAAACTTTCACTTTCAGAACTATGAGACTGCAAGGACACCAATGAAAGAGGAAAGACATTTTAATAGTTAAAAAAACATACAGTTCCAAAACCACATAGGAACTCGCTCATACAAATGACTTCAGCTTTGCATTGCAAATGTAGCTTTGGGCAACAATGTGTGAGGCTGGTTTGGGGGGACACTTTGTTATCCTTGTGCTTGGATGTTCCCTTTTCCCCTAAGAAACTGCTAGTAAAAAAGTAAAATCCAGTATGCAGTTGTACATTTTGTTCTATGTCCTTAATGTCACATTTGATAATTAGTCAGACTGTTTTATCATCACATATAGTACTGCCTTAGCAAAAGAAGTCATCACCATACAAGCATTTTGCATGATAGAAAACAGCAAGATAACAACTCTTTCACCTTATGATTAAAAAACCCCCTATGATTCTATGATTACTGGCAAGAAAAGCCATAGTGATGTTTTTCAACAAGCCTTCAAAGCCTGTTTATATCTGGCTCTCCTTGCTGAAGTGGCTACGAATACTTTAACAGCTACAACAAAGTCATTTGCACTGCTAAAGTTTCTCATCCAAACAACCACAACAAGTTTAGCAGGTGTGCTGCATGTTTAAACAGCACGCGTTCCGGGTTTTATGCCCAGTATTTGTTCATGTACACAGTATGGGTTTCTGATAAACTCATAGCCCTTTGTGTCATAAACATCACGCTGTTCTGCACTGCAGTGAAAGGGAAGAAGGAGAAAAAGTATTACCCGCTGAGGAATTAGAAGAATGGGAATACAACCTTCCTCTCTTCCTGAAACAAAACACAGTCTCCTCTGCGAAGGTTGGGTTCGCTCCCTACACATGCTGTGTTTTCAAACTCCTGCCATTAAAAGTATTATCTGCTACCTCAGCACAGTCTCCTGATAAAATATTTGCTAAAGTCAATGGCTGTTTTCCCCAAGAGAATTAGTACTAGACAGAGTCAAAGAGTCTTGAACCTGACCATTCAGATGCTGTGCAATATTACCCTATGTGAATATTTCCATAGTTAGACGTACTGCTCAGTTGGGTATATAGCAATGATTCTTTCTTTTGCTGCTGTGTAACTGAAAACTAATAAAAGACCAGATTCTGGATATCGCAGTGCTTCCTCAGAAAATCTTATTCATAATAAAGTAATAGCAAAAGTGGGACAAACAATTTCACTTAGCAACTCCATTCCAAAACCATAGGATTTTTCTTTATTGTATATGCAGGCATTCATAAATATGACTTAAATGCATAAGGGTCTCCCAGCAGAATTCACAGTACTAACTCACTCACCTAAAGTTCCTCCTGAAGGCACAGAAGAGAGCTGGGTTCCTAGACTGTGATTCCCTAGGGTCAATGTGCTGAGCACAGAAAGTCTAAATCACGAGCAGGAAAAGGAAAAGACGACATGGTGGGAGTTCTGCCTCCTGCATGAAATGGGGCAGCCATTCCATGTCACGCTTCTAAGACTCCACACCTGAATTCCTGTGTTTTAAAGCTCAGTTTTAACCCGCTTCCCATACTTTAATGCCAGCTTTTACTTTTCTGGCTGTACAGAGGCCCAGCTTCAGCAGGAGAGACAGACAGTGGGTGCCTTTGCCCAGAGTAGCTCATAGCTCAACCATTAAGACACTCACAAGATGTGGAAGCGAAGTATTTGAATCCACTCAAGCTGAAGAGAGCCTTGAAACCATTGATAAGTGTTTATCCTAAGTTAGACATGCTCTGAGCATTTAAAGAATCAGGAAAATCAGAAATTCTTGAAGCCCTAGACAAAGGAAGCACAGCTCTATGTATCCAAGGAAGTTATTTGCATGAAAAAAACAGGCACCAGTAGTGTCTTAGGCATCAAAGAAGTTTAAAGGAGTCTCTTAAATCTTCCTCCTCCACTCTTATGGCATCTAAACGCATTCAATATCTGGTGGTGGCCAGAAAATACCCTCAGGAAAAGCCTAATGTTCACCATTGTGTCACACAAACTGTAAATGATTTTAGCATTCACTTCGTCAAGGGGACAGATGCTACCAGAAACAAATAAGCACTGAAGTGCCACCAAACTTGTAGAACATTTGGGATTAGGAATAATTCAGGAATTTGTACAAGTAAAGACATTTTATCATTAAGCAGAAGTTGCATGGTCTCTTGAGGTGGTGCATATCCACTGATTACATATGTCCCTTAACAATCACTGACAAAGTATTAGAGCACTGGTAGATTACATAGAGCTCATCGACAGTAGCAAGAGGCAAAAAAGCTCAGGGAAGTCAAATACTGAAATCACAGAAAATGGTATTAGGTTTGAAGAGGTGGGGGAGTTGAAAACTGATAGCTCATAATTCAGGGTCAGGCACTTCTTATTTTTAACCTACGGGCTGAAATTCTACTTTATGTCATGGAAAAGATGAATAGTTCCTTTAGGGGGTACCTAAAAATTGTTTACTGTTCTCATCACTTTGCCACAGTTAATACTCACAGCACATAATATATTACCTAGCAGCCTAGAATTATTGCTTTGCAGCAATTTCATAGTGCTTACTTCAAAAGAAAACATGATACATGCCACATAGAAGATGAATGATGACAACAACAAATAAAAGATATATTAGTGGTATTTTGAATTACAAAAAGGTGCAGTTTACTCTCTTTTGTCCTGTATTTCTCAATAACATATTAAGGCCTCTTTAGTAATTGCTATTTCTAGCTATAGAAGGTATTTAAAAGGATGTCTCACCATACTTTAAAGTATTTCAATATTTTAAATATAATTATACTGAAGACATATGAAAAATGGACATATAGACCCACTAACTGACCTTCCAAAGGTCAAATAGAAAATACCTAACTGACCAGGACACTGAGTGCAGCTTTTCCAACTCCTATTTTGGAGCTTTCTTTCATCCACCTTTACTGTTTGTTATTTGTCTAATTTTCCCACTTCTTACCTTTCATCTTAGAATTTACCTTTCTCTGAAAGCAATTATAAAAAGATACAATCATATGAAACGATTGCAACAAGATTCATAACTTAGAAATCCAGATACTGAAGTTATTCTCTCAGTGAATTTCACATATTAAGAGATACCTCCAACACTTAAGAGTAAAACTTTGTTTATAAGAGCTGAAGTGTTTTAACGCTCTAAACTCTTTTTTTAAAAGAATAGTCAAAAAGCAGCCAAAATTCAATGTCTTACCTAATTTGAATCTTCATCAACATCATATGGCATGCTTTGTGCAAAATAACACTTCATGGAAAAAATTTCATGTTGATATTAAGAAAAGAAAAGCAATTAATCATCCCATGTATGAAATGTTCTGCAGTCATTGTCATATGCAATTTTATCAGCTGTACTGAAGCCAAAGTATATTCTGAATTTTACACTTCAGGGCAGGAAATGGAGAACCTATACGGCTCTCTGGATTACGATGAGCTCTATTCTGATCCTTTGTGTTCCAGTAAAGGTTTTAAAACTAATAAATTAATATAATCCAATCATTCCTGATTATCTGTTTCACAGTTTATTGCAGTTTCAACCATGTTGATAAAAAGCTGGAAAACCTGGGAGGGGATTTTCTGATGGCATATATAGTCAGATTTCCTACCTTTCTGATACCTCTAGTTTATAGGTTCCGTTTCCATTAGGAACAACATCTAGAAATGGCAAATAAGTAGGGTAGGATATTTTTAGACTTGACAGAAAAATCCATATAATGTCAGATAAACTACAGGCTGTGTTAACCAATATCTCTGATCACCACTGTTTACATAACTTCTGTCTTATGTGTGTTATGTATGAATAGGCCTATGGAACATTTGAACAACTAAAAACTACACGGATAAGTACAGCTAAAGCACATGTTCAGATGTCTTGTTAAGACTCATTTTTCCTAGTAGAAGAACAGTTCATTGTATTAACTCCTTTTATTTTTTTTTCCCCTGAAAGACATATACAGACACATGAACAGAAATGGCCAGCTTTTAAAAATATCTATCGATTCATGAGCCTAAACAAAACATCAGCATCTCA
>VYZV01010344.1:10803-25171 GCA_013401275.1 Pandion haliaetus
ATTCTTTTCAGTCTTTTATTCCTAAAATCATGAGGACGTAGTAGGCAACCAAGCGGTAGGCACTTAAACATGATTGTTCTGTTTGTGTTTCATGGAGGAGGGTCATTTTATAACTTCCAAATCCGGTCGTCTATAAATAGCTGGTGTTTTCAGTAGCAAAAAAATGCATAGCTCTTTAGCCAGACCTAAGCTTGAATTCATCTCTGCAGTTGATTCCAATGATACCCTGTATGGTGGAGACTCCAAGTTCCTGGCTGAAATTAATAAACTGTGTGAAACAGTGATAGCACAGATCCTGGATCATCTGAAAACCCTTGGAAAAGAAGAGGTATGTTCTTACTCAGCTTGATTTAATACAAAACCAAAATTACTTTGGAGTTGAATAAATGGACCACATTCTTGACCGTGCATTGGTCTTTTAAAAAGCTCCGGGAACCTTACAACAAGAGGAAATTAGGTAATTTTACTTGTTTAAAAAGTGAGTCAGTCACGTAGGCAGGCTTGTGGTGGAGAGACCTAATGATGTGAAAGAGATTATGTAGCAGTTATAATAACGTTTTTAAGATGCATGCTAAAGTTACCTGCTTAGCTGTATGCTGTACATGGATAGTCTGACAGAACCGACAAGCAGTAGAAGCTACTCTGATATACTCTGTGGTATCGATTGTGGCGGTGCGCCAAAGGATGTGATTCTGCTGTAGTACAGAATGATGATTGCAGAGCAGCATAGTGAGGTTAGAGTTAGCTTTAAATTAACCGGCTTGAGTCCTGGTGTAGTCTGGTTATGGAAACATGATGCTCTATGAGGTTAGAGTTAGCTTTAAATTAACTGGCTTGAGTCCTAGTGTAGTTTGGTTATGGAAATGTGATGCTCAGTGTGGGATAACTTTTTTCTTATGAGAGTCTTTCTGACTATAATGAGCTCCACAATGCTGCTATTGTAATTATTGGCCTAAGAGAGAGAATTGGAGACAGTGCCACAGTCACTCCTATGATTGCAGTACAGTTAAGCCTAAAATCTGCTCCGTGGCTGTCCTTCCTGTTGTGTCCTGGCTGTCAACTTTCTCTCTCTGTAAATAAACCTTATTTTTTTGCTGGCTAAGTTAACAGTAGCCTGAAATGTCCAATTCTGTAATGGGCAAAGTGAGAATTCACAGTTAGTCTGTTATTGGGTAAAATACAATGGAAACCACCTTTAGCTGGTAAAAGTTTCAGATCCCAGACACTAGGATGAAGTCAGAGAGGTGCAGAGGGAGGGAAAAGGTGTTTTGGCTTTACCCTGGTTTTAGTACAGGGTTATATTTGTTCAATATAAAATAAAGAAAACTGTAGACAGCTTATTGGATTTCTTGATTGGAGTTCAGAGGCTCTCAGGGATTAAATACAGCTTAATGGATTGTATGTGAAAGGCAGGTGACTAATGTTTTCAGTATTACTGAAATAATGAGAACTTACTGTTCCGCTGGTGTACCTGTTTCTGAGAATGTACCCCTCCACAACTTCCTAATCACCCCTTACTAAACCGCTGTATATTGATAGAAATCTTGTGGCTTATAGGCCGAAATGGGAGGGCAGGGGATGATTAATTTGATGGAATTTTTTAGATAGCCTGTTTGCACAGTAGCCTGTAGTGTTAGCCAATACAGAATGTGTTAAGTGATGCATACTTGAAGGACACTATGCTAAGTTTAGCCTTTTCTCTGCTTTTGCTATCCAGTTTATCCTTCCTTGAGCAATTGTAGAGATGCAGGATGAATAAATCCTTTTGCTCAAATGCCTCTACATCACTGTATACATTGCCACAGTGAATAGCAGTTCTTTTTCAGAACAGTAGCAGCAGAAAACAACCATTCTTGCGCAGCTAAGAATGTCCAAACAGGTATTGGAAAGAGATTTTTTAACAGAGTTTTCAGGACTGTAGGTTGTATATTAAGGATTTTTTGCATCTGACTCCTATATGGAATATGTGGGTGGGAATGCTTGTAGGGCTTGAAATCTGTGGTTTCTGAAAGGCTCCCCCCCACCCCCGCTTTCAAGGTTAATACTTTGAGTAATGAGATCCTGTGTTACTTCACTGAAGCAGTTGTTGCATAGAAAACTGGATTTAGAGCTAAGCAGCACGGATATAGGTCCTTGCCCTGCCTTTGCCTTTGTGGCCTTGGATTTACTGCTCTGTCCATCCTTATTTACAAAGGCGGAGCATTTATTTTGCTTCGTTGAGTAAAAGTCCTTGAGAGATTTAGATAAAAACTGTTTTGTAAGAATGAATAGGTTTTTTTAGGAGGCAGTTGTTGCTGAGGAAATAGAGGCAACAAGAATATTGTCAGAGATTTCTATTTGTGCTAAAGTAGAACAGATTATAAAATCACTGTGGTATTTGGATTGCTTCAGTGTTGGTGACCTTTTATTATTCATCTTCTTGGCTGCTCATTTAAGTGAACAAGCCTCTGATGATTCTGTGTTTTTATTGGTTCATTTCCTTTAAAAGCTATAAAGGAAAATAAATTTTTCTCACAATGAAATGCTTTCACCAAAGTGGCAATTTGGAAGAGAACAATGCATCATATGTTAACACAGTGTGGTCTTTTTGCAATATTAGAGAATGCTTCATTTAAGTGACAGTGTTGGAATGGAAATTTTCAGTTCTGGACAGTTCTGTAAAGTTCAAGCTGTTTCTGGTCATGAGAGCATGTATCAGTGAATCCTCTCTGCCTTTGTGTGGGTGGAAGACTAATCTTATGCTCCAGGTTTCTTAAAATGTAAATACCTTGCCTCTTGCTACTCAGTGATAAATGTCCAGATGGAGTATGTTTTATTCAAACATGACTTTTGATCCAAAACGTTAGGAGCATGTTGTTGTCTCCTTGGCAGTGCCATGTTAGGATGGCAGTCTTCCCATGTACCATATGATAGATACTGGACTTTTTATGGTAAGTATCAAAAATGGAGCAGTAGAAAGCAATTCCTGGGTATGCTCTTGAAGCTTGTCCTTTCAACACATCTGATTTTTAATTTCATATAAATTTATAAAAACTTCAGTTGATTTCATGTGTATTTGAATACTGAACTAGAAGCAGAGTTGGACATAGTTCTCTGTGTGTGGGTATGTTTTAAATTGAGAAGAGGTTGCTCATCCTGAAGAATTTTGTGTCCTTTGCCAAGATTTTCTAAAGGTGGTTAAACATTATGTTCCTCTTTGGGAAGAGGGAGGCAAGAGAATTTACCTGCTGCAGTTTCCAGAAGACATTGCAGGTGGTGGAGGTGCCCGTTTCGGCACGCTTGCAGCTTGCCTGCTGATGGCTCAGCAAGAGGATGGGTGCATTGCAGTGAGGAGCTGTGGCTGGTGATTGCATATCAGCTCAACTTCTTTGTCACAGAGTTGGAGAGTCCTAACTCCCAGATTAATCCTTTTATTACATCATTGTCTCTGGCATGCTGGTGGAAGTTAAAGAGCAGAAATAGTTTAATTAGGAACATTGTTTCTGCATGTTTGTAAGATGCTTTGTTGTAGTGGGTTGACCCTGGCTGGATGCCAGGTGCCCACCAAAGCCGCTCTATTACTCTCCCCCTCAGCTGGACAGCGGAGAGAAAATACAACAAAGGGTTCCAGGGCTGAGATAAGGACAGGGAGAGATCACTTAACCAATTAATGTCACAGGCAAAACAGACTCGACTTGGGGAAATTTGACTTAATTTATTGCCAATCAACCAGAGTAGGGTAATGAGAAATAAAAGTGATTCTTAAAAACACCTTCCCCCCATCCCTCCCTTCTTCCCAGACACAACTTCACTCCTGGATTCTCTACCTATCCCCCCCTGCCAGAGGCACAGGGGGATGGCATATGGAGGTTGCAGTCAGTTCATCACATGTTGTCTCTGCTGCTCCTTCCTCCTCAGGGCAGGACTCATCACACTCATCCCCTGCTCCACTGTGGGGTCCCTCCCACAGGAGACAGTGCTCCACAGACTTCTCCAACATGAGTCCTTCCCACGGGCTGCAGTTCTTCACGAACTGCTTCAGCATGGGTCCCTTCAGCATGGGTTCCTTCTGTGCCTGAAGCAGTCCTTCAGGCACAGACTGTTCCAGCGTGGGTCCCCTGAAGGGTCACAAGTCCTGCCAGAAAACCTGCTCCAGTGTGGGGTCCTCCATAGGCTGCAGGTGGATATCTGCTCCACCATGGACCTCCATGGGCTGCAGGGGGACAGCCTGCCTCACCATGGTCTTCACCACGGGCTGCAGGGGAATCTCTGCTCCGGCACCTGGAGCACCTCCTCCCCCTCCTTCACTAACCTTGGGGTCTGCAGGGTTGTTTCTCTTACATGTTCTCACTCCTCTCCGGCTGCAGTTTCTGTGCCGCAGAAACTTTTTTTCCCTTGTTAAATCTGTTACCACAGAGGCATTACCACCGTTGCTGATGGGCTCGGCTTTGGCCAGCGGTGGGTCTGTCTTGGAGCTGGCTGGCATTGGCTCCGTCAGACATGGGGGATCTTCCAGCAGCTTCTCACAGAAGCCACCCCTGTAACCCCCTCGCTACCAAAACCTTGCCACACAAACCCAATACAGTTGTAAGTGGTGGAAACCAAAATAAATAAATTGGGATTCTGCTAATGGCCTACAGCAGGATTCCTGAGTGTGGCTTTAGAAAGTATGGTCTGGTCCTCCATGAACCACAAATTCCACATGGAGCACATCTTTGTTGGATTAATTTTAGAGGGAAATCAAACTAATGTGAGCAGCACTATGAATATTGAAAGCTTTAAAAATACATTAAGGACTTTGAAATAGAGGTGAACCTACCATGGTGCCAGTATAGAGCTAGGAGTGAAATGTTTTAGCCTGCCTTAACTAAGAGGTGTTACTGCACTCTGAGCCAGCAGAAGCTGTCACTGAGGCTCTGAGTACTCTAGAGGGAGGTTCTGGACTGCTCTTTAAAGGACTGTATCCAAAAGAAAGCACTTTCTCTTCTGACCATCTCAGTGTGCTAGAGGAGTGGTGAAATAGGGGATATGTGTCCTCTTGTGTGGTATATGAGCTCCCAGCTGCAGCTTGGTTCTTGGTGTTTTCTCAAATTATTATTTCCTTTTATTATAAATGAACTTGTATCAGCTGCCGTTGGTGCTAGGTGCTTCATTTATCAGTTGTGTAATGAGAGTTGAGCACCTGGTCTGCCCCATGCTGCTCATGATCTTTTCCAGTGAACTAACAGATGTTAAAAGGTTCCCAAAGAGCTTCATATGAGAGGTTTTAAGGAAAGGCAAGGCTGCCTGTCATGGCTTTCTTTAGGAATATCTAGATTTGGATCACAAGGATGTAACCACCAGCATCACAGTAGTGCTGGAATTAATTCCAAGCTAGATAGTTCAGGTAATACTAGCAAACAGATGCTGTATCAGCATGGAGACTCGGCCTAGACTTACACATTTAGTACCTTGGAGGAGTCTTACAGGCCGTGCTGAGCTCTGTGCTGGCACAGATGGACTGTTAACAAGTATCAGACCCAGTTATTTTAAAGCTGTGCATGGGAGCAGCTGCAGGCTAGACGCACCTTCAGAGGAGCAACATATCTAAATGCACAAATGCTTTTCTAACAGAATGCTCAAGGTATCCTTATGACACAGATGTCTGGCAAAAGTCACTGAAAGACAGGAATGAATATTGGAATTGCTAGCCAGAATTTTGTGAGATACAATGTTACATGGTCCACTGTATGAAAGATCCTAATTTTTTCTGTTACGCTATATGAAATTTGGACATTGCTCTGCACTTTGGTGGATGGGCTAGGACACAAGGGGTCACATTCTGGGATGATGTAGTTTGTTCTTTGTTTCATTGTCATCAGCATTATTCCAAAGATTATGGAAAATGCGCTGCCTAGAAGGCTGGCAATTCTTTTTGGTGTGGGAATTGCTAGTCCCGTGATGTATGTGGTTGCCAAATAGCTGAGCTGTTGCTTTCTCCTTGCTGCCTGTGCATACGTTCTGTGAGTTGGAGTGCCACCCACACAATTCAGTCTCAGTTATGTCAGCAGGCTTGGCAGCATGCTGCCATAGATATCTCCCTCGGGTTGGAGGTCAGTACCATGTTACACAAATATTCCTGTTCATCATCGCGTAAAGCCTTGTTTGACTCTTGTTCATTTTCAGATGTGGCAGGATTTACTGTATACCTGAGCGTGCCTTTCTCTTCACTTTGCATTGTGTAACTGATGACTAGATGCCAAAATCTTGTCTGTTATACCAACCGCAATATGAGTTAGTGTGCCTCTCATTTTTCCAGCTTTTTTATGTGATTCTAGATCCTTTTTGAAGTACTTATGTTTCAAATTAGTCAAAATGTTATCCTTATTTTAAAGAATGGGTTTTGTATTTGCATTGATACCACCTGGAAAATCTTGCTAGCTGATATTCAGACTGGAGTACTGCTGCTTTTGCATCCTGCCCAATAATTTAACTGTCCCAATTCTTGTGAGGAAACATCCAAGCAATTCCCAGAAACCTCTTTGAAGTTTGTGTTCAGCAGAAGACACACAGGCATTAGAAGGTCAATGGGAAAAAAATTTATAGGTAATAGAGTTTATTTTGTTAATTCAGGGTACATGGTGATGTGGCAGGACACCTTGTGAAGAATGTGGCAAAGCATGGACTAGCTGGCTGTACCCTGTATCTGGTTTTCCCTGAAGGATGTTAGTCCTACAAGAGAAATACTACAGTAATATTCAAGCATTTAAGCATAACTACTTTCCCTTTTATTGTCTTTTTGAGTTGTATTTCTGCTCTTTGTGTTACTACTACTGGACTAGACTGATCAATTATATTTCTCTTTCTGGTAGGGAGTACAGTTCAACGCTCCCAAATTATGGTTGTAGTTTTAGCCTATAAATAGGTTTTGGAGCTATTGAGATGGAAATTGCTAATGTAGGTAACTGTTACAGGAAGAGCTGTCCATAGTTTCATGCAATTAATTTAGTGCTTAGGGAACTTCTCCTGGGGCCTTGAGCAGCTCTGGGCATTGCATATGCATGCATGTATGGGCACATGGTTCCTGATGTGTCAAGATTTTTTCTGCATGTACAAATCTACTGTGTGTGTCACATACATACGGTAGCAGTCTGATGCTTCTAGTTTGGGCATGAGCCAATTCTTTAATGGCATGGCTTTCTCCTTTTCCATATTTATCTGGAGAACTGATAGCTCAGCGTATGCCATTTCTTTGATTAACAGCATCTGGCCTCTCTTCTGCTGGCAGTGAGAAGGGAAATCTATTTACTTTCAGTCCCTTAGGGGAAGGGCAGAGGCTGCATGGCTCCACTGGTATCATGTCAAGAGTGTACAAGTCAGAGATCACTGCACTCCTCTTACCCCAATCTCTGCCTCATTCCTCCTCTAACTTTGTATCTGAATGCTGTCTGTTAGCTACCCTAGCACTTACTGAACTGGGAGGGCTGAAGTGAAGTACTATGTTCATTAATGGAGGTGCTCAGCTGACAGTTTTAACTACTCTGCTGCTGTGGTTTCTGTGTAAGATGGAGCTATGCTTTTATCAGTGGTCTTTCTTGAGCAAAAAACAAAGGACAGCTGCAGCAAAGGAGTATAAACAAATACTATGACTCAGATGTATCCGATAATAATTCATCCTTTTAGCCTTTTAAAACTTACTGTGTAGGAATAGGTCAAATCCGCAGTAGCATTTAAATTACTTCTGTTTTCCACTCACCCCAAATCAGGGTGATGGCACCCTGTAAGCTTAGTGCAGGATTGTCTGTGCCCCAGAACCCCTCCACAGAGGCTGAAGGGCATGGTGCTCCTCCATGGTAGATTACCATGAAGCCGGGGTCCTCTTGAAGGTCCCCCCTCAGCAATTTTGGGGAAAGTAGCTGCAAATATGGCGCAAATATGTTGGTATCACCAAAGTTTCAGTGAAAGAATAGCAGGGAAAAAACATCTTTGGATAAATAAATAAAAGTAGAATAGATTGCTGGAGAAAGCCTGAAGTTGCATTAATCTGGATTGATGATAGTGGTCTCTAAAAAATGTATAGCTATGGTGATGTAAGCACAAGGTTGGTTGGTGGGAGGGTGATTTCTATGCAATTGTAGGGAGTCTTGAGTTAGAAGTGTCAGAGCTACGTGCTGTGCCAAAGTGGTATGAGATGTAGGAGTTTTGTGTAATTCTTTTATTTACAGCAACGTAGGTTGATTCATGACTATCAATACTTACATGAAAACTATGCCTGTGTTCTTGTGTCTGTAATTATTGCTGCGTATTACAAAATTAGTATTTGCCCCTTACACCTCTAAGAGTTCAGAGAACCTGGCAATGTTATGCTGGATATTTTGGGATGACTGTATGGTAATACAGGAAATGTTTTTTTTCATTATAGACCCTAAAGCGACAGAGCCAGTTGGCACTCTATTTCTTTAACACTATTCTAGCTCATGGGGATCTACGAAACAACAAACTAAACCAGCTTTCAGTCAATCTCTGGAATCTTGCTCAGAAACATGGCTTTGCTGACACCAAGACTATGGTAAGGAAAACAGATAATGCTGAGAAATTTTAGTTCTTAAGATCGTTTTCAGCTCTTCATTTGGGAAAAGGTAACATCTTCTTGATCTGAATAAACCTAATCTCTTTACAAGTTGCTCTCTTTAAAAAAACACCTTATTTTTTAATGCTTCTTAATGAATAAGCAGCTTCCCTTATTTCAAGTGGTCTCTATCTTTCTAGCGCTTTTAAATATATTTCACACGTTAAAGAACCTGGAAACGTCCGGTGCTATAACTTTTTTTCAGAAAACTATCTAAGAGAAATACAGCATTTTTATTTAGTGGAGGAACTGCATGGTGTAAGCTCGGAAAGTGGGCATTCTTGAAGAATGATATACATGATAATGAGCTCTGGAGTAAGAAATGCAAGTGCTCATGTAGCCAGTGAAATTTAGGGAAAATCATGAGAGTGTCTGTTAAAACACCTGCATATAGATTAAATGATTGCCTATGAAATGAGAAAAGACAAAGACACTAAAAAATCTCAAAATATCTTTCTTTTCATACCAAGGTGAAAACGCTAGAATACATCAAGAGGCGAAGTAAACAACCTGAAATGAGTCACTTCACAGACTTGGCCCTTCGGCTTCCTCTGCAGTCCAGGACCTGATTAATGCCTCGTTCCCAAGGAGTCATCTGTACAAGACAGCATGTAGCCAAGGCCAAAAATCACTGATCTAGATTTTGACTGGAGGAGTTAAGCATATTTTTATTTTACTTAGTGTGACAGATTTACTTGGACACAGGTAAAGCTAAAACTGTTCCGAATGTAGTAATTTAACCTGAATTTCTGTTTCCAGTTTTACCACTATACTCTTTAAATGCTGACTTAGATTCAGTAAATGGTATTTTGAACCTCTACGGTTGCAAAAGCCTTTGAAATCTAATCTGTTGTCATTTTAGCAACAAAGGAAGAAGATAATGTGCACAGATCAATTCACAGCCTCCAAACTTCATCCCACTTGCAGAATAGTATTTCCCCTGTGTAGAAATCAGCATTTCAATATAATAATCCTGCTAAGTCGTCTTTCTGCCTTGGGATGCTGCCAACATTTATTTGGTCAGTTCCAGCAGAAGAGAAGAATGGCTGAGGTGTCACTGTTCTGATTTCTGCAATACATCTTCACAGGCCTGTTTATGCTTTCGTTTAGTTCAGTGGTGGTTTGCAAAATGGAAGGGTTCTTTTAAGTACTGTCTGCAAAGGAAAATGGAAATGTATGCAAAGTACTCTATATTCACAAAGAACACTATCACTGAATAAAACAATTTGCAGTTCATTTGTTTGTTCTGGGGGAGTTTCTTTGTGTATACAAATTTATCACCTTACCCTTGTGGAATTTAGTTACATGTACTGCTATTACACCTAATAAAATTTCACTCTCGCCACTTCTGTCCCATGGTAAGGAACTATGTTGAGACCTTGCATCTATTGCTGCTTTTGCTTAGTGGTAAGTATTTTAATCAGCTAAATCCTTATATAGATATTGATATATTTTTGCACAAAAATGTTTTATTTTGTTAAGGCTAAACCAGTAATCAGTTTTGCTAGAACCATATATTTAAGGATTAGCAAGCTGATAATAAATACCACCCAAATCATTAAACCATTCTTGTTGCATGTTTTTCATCTCCTCAGTGGTTATTGAAGCAGGGTACATCAAATATATGTATTTTGTGTTAAGGATGTAAAGAACTGAACTAGGACCCTTTGGTATGTAAGCTGAGTAAAATTGCAGGAATAAAAGATAGTTATGAAGTGGTATCAACTTGATACATAACCTTTCCAACCTTTAGTACATAGCTATTTTAATTATACTGAGTTTCCTTAAATAATTCTGTGTAAAGCACACGTAAATAATGAAATGATAGTACTGCATGTATTACCATGTCCCACTTCAATTTAGTTTTCCTTCTTGCTGCAGCTGCACAAAACAACTCTCAACAGCATGTAGATGATTCTTCCTGTTGGGCTTAGGAACATAAACCACAAGCTGGGTAAGTGGGATTAAACTCTGAGCTCTCTAAACCGCCAAGTGGGTCACACTAAGCAGCTGTGGTATGGCAGAAATTGCCCTCTGGGGCCAAATGTACTGCTTTAAACCCAGTGTGGAGTTGTTCCAGATTCTGTAAAATGGAGACTCTTACAGCAGGCTTACAAATGCCCCAGCCAGTCCTCTTCCCCATGCAGGCACCAGTTTTTGCCTGTTGTTTTTTGAGCACAGTATAACTTTGGTTTCTTATTGATACAAGGCCACCACGAGAAATGTTTTCAGATGTTTTACTCTTGTTTTTATTCGTGCAAAAATAGCTCAAGGACAGGCAGAAACCTCTGGTTAGTTATCAGGAGCAAACTCTATAAAGACCTAGCTCAGAAGCTAACACAACCACTCTAATAAACTGCTTTTGGCTTACTTCCATGTTAGAGCAAAATTAATTTTATTTAAAGCACTCTACTTATTATAGACCTCTTTCTTCTGTATATAGTAAATATACAATAGGCCAGACCAAATTTATCTGCTTGAAAAAAGCTGAGTTTTTTCCCCAGGTATGTGTGTCATTTTCCAAACTGAAATTTTCATGTGCACAGTATTACCGAAACCAAGGTGCCAGGCCATCCACAATGCTATAGTCGAGCAACACGCTGGTATATATTAAGCAATTCTAGATGGGAAAGTCCTTATCCACAGGCAAGGCTCGGACTAATACCACCTTCAGCATCTTCTCAGTGGCAGTGCAAGACCAGTCACTACCCATCCAAGACTGGCTCTGCAGCAGAAAGCTGTACATGCTGTCCCTCTCCTCCTACATGAAGTCACTAGTTGACATTTTCCTACCTGTTCCTTTATTATGTATTATATAAATATATTATTATACTCAGGCAAGTAGCTGAGGGCCTGAATTCAGCAGTTCTTTTAAATCAACAAACAGAACCTCCACTACCTGAATTTAAGTAAAGCAACAGCTGAACCCTAGAAGGGCTGGCTGAAGCCAGCTGCTGAGCTTTGGGAGCACTGGTGCAAAACAGACTCACCCTGAGGTAGTGGTGGTTTTAAATGACACTTTAAAGGACATGGTTTCCTCAAAGACAAGTTCAGACCCTGCAGGAAATGCTTCAGCATCTCCCTCTTCCCAAGTATGGGAATGGATTCATGGCAACCCCTTTAAGCTGGAGCCTCTGCATAATTTTCACTTCCCCTCAGGAGCTGCCCAAAATGCACTGGAACCAACTGCTGGTTTAAGTGCATTTTCTGCTGGAGGTAGCCGCTTTCAGGTAGAGCGGTCCACTGGAGAAGACTATTGTGGAAAGTGAGGTTGCCTTAAAAGAACAAGAAATTTAGTAGTTCAGCTGGCATGATCTTATCAAAAACGATAGGTAATTCAGCAGAACAATGAGCTGGGTGAGTAGAAGTAGTAACCCAGTTCTGGGGGGCTGGGGTTCCTCTGTAAGTCAGCCACTGCAACACTACAGCAGGCACGGACCCAAGAGATGAGGTTACCTTGTTCTGCTTATAAACCAGAGCTACACTAAAACTTAACACCGTCTCGCATAACAAATGGCACAGCCAGTAATAAAATACATGACAGTTTTTCACTATCTTTTTGTAGCTTCAGGCAAGACACTGATAGACTACTTTGGACCCTTGAATTCTGAACACGACATACACAAATGTCTCATATTTTGTACTCTTATTAAAAAGCCAGGGAAAGTGCAGGTTGCCTGAAAAGCCAAAGGTTAGAAATTTGATTCAGACTGATGTATCGTGAACCCAGTAAGCACATTATTAAAATCACCTTGCTTTCTATAATTTAGGAAGTCTAGATCCATATATTTGGTGCAGCTATCCAGAAAGCGTTTACCTTCATTTACAGGTAACAGCTGCTGCTTTGAAAATCCAACTGCCAGAGCATAGTTAAAATACAGAGGATGTTCAACGCTACTCATTATTATAATGAAGATGCTAACATTTAAGAAAGTATCGAGTTAGAAGTCTCCCCTCATCAAATCTGTAGGCATAGCAGTAGTGTTTCTTCAAAGTAAAACGTCGTCGCTTTGTACCACTCACTAAGTGTAAAAATGTGAAGATTTTACGGAATACTAAAATCCTTTAGAATCGCTAAGATGTAGCTAAAAATAAGGTTATGAAATCAGCATTTTAAAAAAATTTACTACACCTCAACTTGTTGCAGGCATTGCCTACCTATCTTCAATCTTTGAAAGAGGCTGTCTCTTGTAGAAAACATTGTAAAGGTTTCAAAAACTTACTGTTTAGCTCAAGTGAGGACCCAGCTCCACATAATCTAGCATATGCAGTTGAAAACTTGTACTAAAAGTCTCATAAATCAAATTTCTTAAACATTTTGTATTTTATTTCAAGTAAAAAGAAAATTTGCCTGTTGAATTTTCATTCCTTTTATTACTTGAGGGTTTTAATCTTCAAATTTTATAGACCTAGAAGTATATTTGTCTATATATACATTTTTGTTGGCAGCAGGTTGAAATCCAAGACCAATTCCTCTATGTCGCTTCAAGTCCATTGCTTTATCGAATTCCATCTTCAGAGCCTGCTGTAATTTCTCCTCTCTTTCTCTGTTCAGAGCCATGTTCGGTTTGTTTGTAGTTGCTGAGAGATTTTGGATAGGTACAGAGCCCTTCTTAAAGCCACCCATGAGTCTAAAAAACTTCATTTTTTCCTCAGAACTTTGAAAAGCAGCTGTACTCCACTGGCCAAACTTGGTATCCTGTGAAGCAAAACAAGGTTAACACTAAAATTAAATAATACCAAGACCAAAGAAGACAATTTCTGGCTGTGTGCCATGAGAACAGAACAAGCTACAAAAACCTGACAGAGTTGACAAAGCTGGGAAGCAGTCATTCCATGGGTAATACCTCTCGAAGGACATGATAAAAGAAAGACATAACCCTGCATAAGCGCATCTTCATTAGCATTTCAGTTCATTTAACCTGGAGATAGAGTTTAATGCACTTTCAGAATCTCCTCTGCCTCTGTCTTTAGGAATCTTGGCTTTTCTGCTTTCTGGGTATTTGCCTAGCTCAAAGAGACAGACATTGCCCCATCACTTCTCTTATGCTAAGACAAGTGTCAGACTCAATCCTCTTTCACTCTGTCACTTCGTACGGTTATCTTTTCATTTTCCTATTGCCTAGTTAGGTAGCTGTTGTTTTCAGCAGTATTTTGTTATGTCAGTGTTGGAGACAGTGCTCAATCTGGCTCATATGCTTTAAGTAATATTTGCATTCTCATCCCACTAATTACCACTAATATTGCAAGGGTGCAAAAACGGAGAGCGTACCCTTATCCAACAGGACTAAGTGTAATACTCTTAAAAGCCTCCCCTCCCTTGCAGTTTGCTGTATTTTTTGTATTTGCTGTATTTGCCTTTCACTGTATTCTTTGAACGAGTTCACTCCTTCAGGATTTTTCTTTTGTCCACAGATACTGGCTCCTTTCTGAGAATATAGGCAATGTCCAAGTAAGATCAGAATTCAGCTGTTTGTGGATAACCCAAGATAAATCATACGATTTACAAAGTTTATGAACTTTTGGCTTACCTGAGATCAGGCTTCATTATCTAAGGGTCTTACTTGACTCCTGAGCTATAGCTAGTAGCTGTGCAGTCATTTATAACTATTTTTGGCAGGACTGCTACTCCCAAATTTTTCGTTAATACTGGGAGTGATATTAAATAGAAGAATGTTTGATCGTTAATTAACTAGACTGACTTGGCTACATCAAAGGAAAAAATGGGAATTTAGTAGTATGTTTATGTAAGCCTGAAATCCTTCCAATTGAACAGTTGTA
>VYZV01010347.1:1392-27162 GCA_013401275.1 Pandion haliaetus
CCCACCCCCTGGTCCTCCCTATGCGATGCCGAGAGCGATGCACCCATCCCCGTGCCCGGTGTGCCAAAACCCCGCCGGCACCCCGGGGGGCTCGGGGCCGTGTCCCTTTGGGTGCTGTCAGCTGATGGGTGATTTCTCCCCACTCCTCTCAGTCTTGTGACCGGGCCCTGCCACCCTCCGGGTGATTCATGTGCCATGAGCCCTGCAGGTGCACCGGGCTGTGCCACGGCCGGGGCGAGAGGCCACACTGTATACAGGCTCTCTGGGGACTGCCGGGGCTTTTAAAAGGGGAACCGTTCGGGTTTTTTTCACCTAATTAATGGCAGCATAAATGTACTTATAGGGAGGAGAATATGAGCCTGGTTTTCATGCCTTGTGGGGAGGCACATGGGATGCTCGTTCCCATTAAAATTATGCCTAAACCTTGCTGGTGGTCTTGAGCCGAGAGCTGAGCTTGGACAGAGCCGAGCCTCGGAGGCTGAGGGACACGATGAGGTGCTCGTCACCATCCTGCCGTGCGGTTCAGTGTCTCAGGAGCTCCGGGAGGCTCTGCACAGTGCATGGCTGTGGGTTTCAGGCTCTGGAGACCCGCCATGGTGGTGCCTCTGGTCCTGGATTAGAGAGGATGCTCAGACATGAAGCTTGAGGCGCTTACATTACCAGAACGTGGGGGCTTTCCTCCCCAGCCCCTTGGATTTGCTGTAGATGTAGATCTGGGGCTGGTAAGGTCACAGAGTCGTAAACAGAGTGTAGCTGGTGGGGACCTGAAAGGTCACCTACCTCCTACCCCTGGGCATGACTGTACCGGGGCCGTATGCGTAGGCAGCTGCTTGGATGGACGACAACACGAGCTCTTCTCGAGCAGCTTGGAGAAGGGGAACAAATAAACCCCAAATCTTTCAGCCACCCAAACCGCGAGGTGGGTGTCGCAGAGGTATCTGATGAAGCAGCCGTCGTTTCTCAGGGCTGCAAGTGTTTTGTTTGCAAGTGGTGAGGCTGCACGGGCGGGATGCGGCGTTTCGGGGGTGTCAGCTCCCTCTGGCAAACACCAGCTGCCCAGATGTGGCAGATGCTGCATCGGCAGCAATTTATTCTCTGGGCAACCCGTGGCCTGGATGTGAGAAGACACTCAGCACCGGCAGGGATGGGATTCAGGGTAATCTGTAATTTCTGGAGGAGGAGAGACTTTCTCTGCTGCTGTTGGGCGTGGGAAATCCTCATTTCAGGCCAAACTCTGGCTTGGGAGAACTCCAGCCAGGAGAAACTGCTGGGCAGCCTTCCTGATCCCGGACCAACACCCTCCCGGCACGGCCTGCGTCCTTCCACAACACCGTCACCCGCCTCACCTAGGTTTTCCTGATTTGCCTGTGAAAACTACACACCCTCCTCCTCCGGAAATATTCAGAAACACTTGCACTGAAATATGCATGGCAAAGGAGATGGACATCTCCCTCCTCCCTCCTCTTCGGGGAGGGGGGGTGGCCGGTGAGGGGTGGGAGGAAGGGATCCATGGGCAGAACTTGCTGCCCGGGGGTCTTGCTGCCAGCGGGTCGGTCCCAAAGGGCAGGTCCCCATGTGCCAAACCCTGGGGTGGCTGGGGAGGGGTATGTGTGCAGCCAGAGAGCGGGGTACTGCGGGAGCACCGTGTGTGGCTGCGGGAGGCCCTTTCCTGCCTCAGTTTCCCCTGTGGTGAGAGAGAGATCAGCCCTGTCTCACCCTGCGCAGCAGCAGTATGAAAAGCTCGGGGTGGGGGGATGTGTGGGGCAAAAAGCCCTTTGGAGCAGACAGGAGCTGCAAACCCACCCTGCTGAACCTGGGGCAGTGGGGCACCCTGGGGCACCCTGCGCAGGAAAAATGGGTGCTGGGTGGCCGGGGCTGGTCCCTGAAGGTGGCAGCACTGGGAGCAGGCTGGAGGCCAGGGAAGCACCCACAGCAGCATCGGGTGCGGAGGGTGCTGCCAGGGGAGGCTCTGCCTGCACCCCCCCAGCTCCCCCAGGTCCCCACACCGCTGCCATCCCCTTCCCCGCATCATCCTGGTGCTGCGGCAGCAAGGACGTGCCGGTTGCGCTGTGCCACCCCAAAGAGCATCCCACAATTTTCCGCTGCTCTCAGGGCCTGGGGTCAGTGGGTGACTTCGGCTTGCGGTGGCGAGGGGCACGCTGCCGTATGCACTGGGGAGCTGGGAACCTCTGGGTCATCTAAGTCCGAGACAGATTTTGGTTTGCAAGCCCGGAGGTCTTTCCTGCTATTATCCAGCTCGCAGCAAGGGAACAATAGCGGTGGCAGCTGGCGCAGTGTGACCCAGAGATAAGGAGACAGTATGATTAGCAGGAAAACTAAATAGTAGGTCCAGAGCAAAAAGCAGTCCCGAGGGAGCAGCACCGCTGGGAATGACGGGGTTTCCAGCCAGAGGACCACTAGCAGAGATCAGGTACAGAGCTGGCAGAGACGGGGCTGCAAAACCAGGGCTGATGTTATGGGACAAGGATGAACCTCGGCACCGTGGCCCCGGCCAGGAACCCCAGAGTGACTGGGCAGTGCTGCAGCCCCAGCAAGGGGTTTGCAGAGAGACACCACAAAGGCTTTTTTTTAACCTGAAACCAAAAAACAAAAGAGGAAATGGATGCTTGCGTTTCAGCTCTGAGAACTGTGCCATGACACACAACTCTGGAGATGTGAGCAGTTCCCTAATGGGAGAGGACCTGGTGGCAGAGTCAGCACCAAAGCATGGCAGAGACTCTGAATCCACCGCATCCCATGGCGGTGCCGGAGAAGGGGCTCAACCTTGCGCGAATGCGGCACAGAGGCTGGAAGGCCGGAGCCGGGGGCGAATCCAGCACCCGGCAGGATTGGGGTGTCCATCTCAGGATGCCGTGCGAGGGGATGGATGTCCTCCTGGCTAGCTGAAGCCAAAGGCTGTGCAGCCTGGGAAAGTGCTGCTCCCGAGGGCTGCAGGGCTTTGCTTTAACCACCGAAGGAGAAACTGGTGAGAGGCCAAAGGCGAGGGATCCGCACAGCCATTGAAACCAGCCCGGGGGGAATTAGCCATTTCCTAGCAATGAGGAAATATGAGGTTAGCTGAGGACCTGCAGGGCTGCGAGGAGGGAATGGGAAGCGAGTCGCTACCGACAAGTGAAGACAAGCCGGCCAGGGGCTGCGGGGTGAGACCGTCCTCTGCCCGTGGTGCAGGCAGGGGAGGCTGGCAAAGCCGCGCAGCTACCCAGCACCTTCCACCACACCTCTGGATGCGAACCCCGAGAGGCATTTGCCTCACCCCGCAGACAGCCGGGCGTAAACAGGGCAGCACTGGGCACCCTCGGCACGAGCCGAGGATGATGGCTGCTTCTGGGCAGGAGCAAAGCTTGGTGGTCCAGGACCACCGTATCAACAACCCTTTTTTTTCTACCGAGGAGTGTTTCGGGCAAACCACATCTGAAGGTGCTCGTGCTCCCGGCGGAACGGGTGAGGCTGAGAGCTTCCCACTGCTGCGGCTCCACGCGGACAAACCCAACCCAAACCGACTCGGAGAGCGAGCTGAAAGAGGAAACAAAACCCCAACATGGTTTGTCTCTGTTGAGCATCCCTTGATGGGATATCTGGGCATCCAGGGCAGCGTCTCATGCAGGCACAGCCGCTTGCCCTCAATAAAAGCCGGCGTTTGCAACCCAGGGCGCTGCAAGAGCCCGGCTGAACGGCTGCCAGCCCCAGTGAGCGGGATGGGGGGCTGGGACCCTCAAACCACCAAGCTCTGATGGGACAGCGAGGTGGACTGGGCTCCTCCAGACGGCTCCACGAAGCTCCTCTGACAATATGCAGCATTTTGGAGGCCCAATAAGAATTAATTATTATTGTTAATTAATGAAACCCTCATGCCAGGACCAGCCTGCCTGCCTCTTGCTGCCCGCCGGCCCCCTCTGGGTACCGGCGCAGCACAGAGATCTGGTGACATGGCCCTGTCCTCGCCTCGCCTGCCTTCCCTTATTACTTCAGGAGCCCTAAATTCCTGCTGCAGCCCAGGCAGCCTCTCCCAGGGCCTGCCCGGCTGCCGGGTCACCACTCACGGAGCGGCAGGGAGGCATCTGCCGCATCTGGCACCTCGTGGCCGCCGGTGAAGCCGAGCAGCCGGCTCCCGGTGCACGCACCCACCGCCAACACCAGCCCCGTGCATGCACCGTGGCACGTTGGGGACCCCCAGGCTGGCGGCTTCGCGTGTGCACAGCAGGAGGCTTGAGGGTTGGGAGCTCAGCGCAGGGCATCGGAGCACCCCACCAGCAGTGCCCATCGCCCAACCCGTGGCTGATCCGGAGATCCTGGTCCCTTTGTGATACCGTGGGGATGCTGATGCTCAGCTCGCCTGGAAAATCTCCTACATTGGCTTCTAAAACGGGCAGCGTTGTTTACCCCCGTGTTGTGCTGCGGCGTTTCCACCAGCACATGGGGATTAACAATCTTGACCTATTTCCCAGGGGGTGCAACAAGGCTTAATTCACCGAATGCTTGAGGAGTGCATAAGATCTGCAGATAGAGCCATTATGAACTGTGAGATATCATTAATTAATTCACAGGTTGATATAGTTATGCGCTTAGATCATCATCAGCTGATCCTGCTAATCTCTTCTTGTGCAAGTACCTGTGCGAGGGGGAGCTGCTGCCTGGCAGCCCTTTGCTCCTGGCGAGCTGGGTTGGCTCCACATCGTCCCCACGTGCCACCGAGGCCAGGGGGGTGCAAAGGGTGGCCCCCAGTCCCTGTTCCTTGAGACCCCAAATCTCCATTTTCCTAGGGTGGTCCCACCAGAGGGGAGATGCCTCCTCCTTTCCATCAGGGGTTGGGGCCCAGGGCTGCCTCCACTTGAGCCAATGGCTGAGACTTTTTCTCTTTAGAGTAATTATTTCAATAATCATTAAAAATAGGTAATTATTACCCTGTTGACTTAGGGGTTGTGTTTAGCGCAGGCCTCTTCTGGCCTCCAGCCCAGCTTTGGAAAGAAACACCCCCCACGTGCTGCTGGGAGCTGCTGTTGCTCACCAGGAACATTTGATTTTCACAAGCTCACCATTATTTTTTTAAACCCCAAGTCTTCCTCTTCCTCAGCCATCCCATCAGGTGGGTGGGTTTGCTCGGGGAAGGGGCTGGAAGCATTCAAAGGCAACACCTCACAACCCCATCCTGGGGAGAGCAAAGGGGAGCTGGCTCCATCCCGCAGCCATGCCTGGGGCTCGGCTCGCTGCCGCAGCCCCCCCCCCCNCCAAATCCTCAGGAGCGTGCGCTCCGGTGGGCCTGTGGCCTTTCAATTCCCTTGGGCTCTGCACAGATGGTGCACGCACGCCGGGATGTCCAGCAGATACAGGCGGAGAGGCCAGCGGTGCCATGGGTACCACGCTACACCCCATCGAGCCCAATCACACCTGAGCTCGCCCAGCTCTATTTTCTCCTGCCCCCTTCCTGGACCTTCAGATGAAAAATAAAAAAGCCACGACAGTGGAAAGTCGAGCTAACAAATACAAATAAAACTTCCTCTGGATGCTAAAAATGACACATGTAGACAGAGAAAAAAAATTATATCGGTGACAATAACAGAGCGCAGAGCTATTTCAGTGCTGGGCTGTTCCATTGCAGCACTCGGCACTGGGGTTGTGGCTGCTGAAAACCAGCCACTTCCCCAGGGACGTGACGTATTTCCTTTCCATCACAAACTGATTTAGAAGCAAAACTTTCTACATTTAGGCAGTGAGAGACTCAGCTTCTCTTTTCTCTCTCTCGCACCGATGGTGAGCAAATGGAAGGAGAGATAAAGGGGGTGGGACCAGCGCAAAGTGACTGTACGTGGCTTCCTCCTTTTTTCTTTTTCTTCGTTCTTTCTAAATTATCAAAAAGCGAACCAAAAAACCACAATTAATATTTTCCACACCGTGAAGGCCTCGTGTGCATCCAAGTGAGAGTTTGTGGCTCTGGGCTGGCCAATGCTCCTGCTGTGCAGTGTGTTTGCAGCTCTGTGTGTTCCTGGGCACCCGCTGCAAGGCCAGCGGTGCCTCGTCCTGCGTCCCCGCAAGGGATCATCCCACCACAGTGCCCGCTGCAGCCACCCAGGCAGATTCACGCTCTGGACCATCCCCATATCAATCCTCATCTGCATCCCCATCCCTGTCCCCATCCTCATCCCCATCTCCATCCCCATCCTCATCTCATCCCCATCCCTATCCTCATCTCCATCCCCATCTCCAGCCCCATCTCATCCCCATCCCTATCCTCATCCCCATCCTCATCCTCATCTCCATCCAATCTGCATCCCCATCCCATCCCCATCAGATCCCCATCCCCATCTCATCCCCATCCCTATCCTTATCCCCATCCCCATCCTCATCTCCATCCACATCTGCATCCCCATCCCCATCCCCATCTTCATCTCATCCCCATCCCTATCCTTATCTGCATCCCCATCTCATTCCCATCCCCGTCTTATTCCCATCCCCATCCCTGTCCCCATCCTCATCCCCATCTCCATCGCCATCCTCATCTCATCCCCATCCCTAGCCTCATCTCCATCCCCATTCCCGTCCTCATCTGCTTCCCCATCCCCATCCTCATGCCCATCCCTGTCCCCATCAGTGACACACAAGGGAGAGGATCAGTTTGGGCTCGCAGCGCGCAGCGAGAGCAAGCCTGGCTCGGACCAGGCAGACGCGGCGTGCGCCTAACTCCTCTCATCTCCAGCTCAAATTAAAACCAAGAATGATGGCGATAATTTCCTAGAAGGATAAACATCCGATTGCCTTTTCTCTCTCGTTCCACCAAAAATAAACACACCAGCCACAAGGAATTAAAGGCAGGGAGGAAAGGATGACTATAGTTTGACTGCAGGATGTCAACAAAGCATGACCTTTCATTTACACCGGTCCCTCCACATTAACCTAACGGGCCAATTACACCCTCAACTGAGGGTAAGTATAGAAAAAGAGAAGGAGAAATCCAACTTTAGCAGACTTCCATGACATCTCTAAGTGTCATTTCCTCTGCTGCTAATCTTAGTGCCGATGGCAAGCCGGGCAGCGTGTTTTGTATTTTTTTCCCTGGGTTGTGGTATGTTACCCAGCTTCCTTTTTTTGTTGCTCTTCTTCCCGCCGCATCCTGCAGCTTCACCCAGCGGCGTGTGCCCAGGGCGAGCCGGGACCCCCTGGCTCCCGCATTCTCCTTCGCACCTTGCAGCCCATCACCCCGACCCTTCCAGGCAGGGACCGAGGCTGGCAGAACTTTGCAGGACCCATGCAACGTGCGGCTGGAGTGATTCAGCCCCTGCGAGGTAAACAGACGTTTTCTGCTGGAGGGAAAGTCCCGGCCATGTTTAACACCCCACCACCCCCCCCGCCCGCCACCCCGGCATGGAGTGAAAGCCGCTCTCACTGCCGGGGAGCCGGAGAGGGCAGCCAGGCAGGCACAGGGAGTGAGAAGGGGATGGCACAGACCTGTTTTCTCTCTTGCATCGGGAACAGATTGCTCTGGGACAGACCCAGGGACTGATGCAGGGGTGAGATGCAGCAAGAGGAGCATTGCCATCCCCTCCAAACGACGCTAGACCTCCCTGCAGGGCTGTGAGCAAGTCATTCCCTCGTGCCTCAGTTTCCCCTTCCTGCAAAATGCCCTCCGGGGTCTTGCTCCCTGTGGTTTGTTCAAAGCGCTCCCGGATGCAGCCCTGGCCATCGGCAGGACAAAATCAGCTTTGTCACAGCGGAGCCACCAAGGACATGCTGTAAGGAGGACTTGCAGGCGGGTAAATCCAAGCCTCAGAGAAAACCGAGTCTTAGATGAAAGCCTAATTAAAGAGCTAATTAAAGGGGAGGTCCGGCTAAGTGGCCAGTAGGCAGAGCTCTTCTGATTTACAGCTTTAATTTCGGTTTTGCTTTCCAAGAGAAGCGGGCTGAGGCAGCGAGCAAGGGCAAAGGCAGGGCAGGGCCGGAGCCAGGCCAGGGCAGTGCCCGGTTCCCACGCTGCCGCCCTGCGTGGTGCTGCCGAGGGACCCCCCGGCCGGGCACCACGGTCCTGCTCCTGCGCTGGAGCCCCTGGGTGACACTGGGCCTTGCCCAGCATCGCCTGCGTGAGGGTCTTGCTGGCAACACCCCCTCCACCCCCCCCAAGCTGCAGGGGGTCTGCTCCATCCCATGCTGCTGCCGTGGACCCCAATGCAAGTGGTTTCAGCCGGTGCTGGCCCGGCATCGCCCCATGCTCGGTGCCGGCAAGGAGCCCATGCAGCCCTGTGCGCTCCATCCATGTTTTATTCTGAAAGCTGCAGGCATTAAAGCTGAAGACCCCCAAGGTGCAGGGGGGGAACATGCTGGGGGTCAGGCCAGAAATAGGGCGAGGGGAGAAGAGGATGATGCCATCCTTCCCAGGACACCCAGGATACCGCTCGGGATGTTACCCACGGAGGGGAAGAGAACACCCCCCCCGGTTTTGGAAGTGGAGGGGCTGGGGTTTCTGCTGTGAATCTGGGCTGGTAGAAGGGTGGGTGCATCCTCGGTGGGTCCCGGGGTCTCCTCCCGGTCCGGACGGAGGTGGCTCTGCGGTGTGGGGAAGAGGATGCAGCTGCGCAGAGGAAGGGCACGATGGCCGGCGCTAATCCTCGTAGTATTTGGTGAGGAACTGGGTCGAGGCCACTGGGGAGCCCAACCGAAACTGCTCCACGAAGCTCTCCATCGCCCAGGCTCCTGGGAAGAGAGGGAGAGGGGCTGAGCTGGGCTGCGAGGCGGCTGGAGAAGGGGGATGCTCCACGCTGCATGCCGTGCACCGGCTGCTGCTCTGCCCAAGGCATTGCAGACCACATCCTGCAAACAGCAGCAGGCGGGGAGGCACCGGGCTCCGTCCCGTGGGGCCAGAGGGCAGGGAGCCATGGGGATCCCAGCCCTGAGCATCCCCGGGGCGGGGGGCTAAATGGCATTGCCCCCCCTCGCCCCAGCCGACCTTTGGAGCAGACCTTCCCACGGCTTCCTATGAGTCCACCCCCGGGTGCTTGGAAATCCCCCGGCAGCACGTGGGGGAGACAGCAGGAGATCCCCCAGCCCCTTGGCTTGCAGGCACTGAGCTGCTGCTCCACAAATTGTTGGAGCCAAGGGGGTTCTTCATTCCTGACCTCCCTCCCCCCCGCCCCATAGCTGCCTGCCCTGACCCAAGGACGCCAGAAATCTGGGGGCAGCTCATAGCTGGAGACAGCCTCGGTTTTTCCTACACTGGAGGTGGCAGGGAAACCCTCTCCGGGGCGGTGGACAGGAGGGATTCCCTTGTGCCCGGCTCTGTGGGCCAAAAATCCCCCTGCACCTTGCAAGGGCTCAGTATCGCGCGTGGGCCTGGCTCGTGGTTGGCGGAGCATCCTCCTCCTCGGCCAAAGGGGCTTTCCCGGGCGATGACAGGACCCAGGCAGCCACCTCTGTCCCTGCCTGGTGGGGCAGTGGGTAGGACATGGCCCTGAGGTTGCAGGGAGGGGAAAGGGGCCCGTTGTTTATCTGAAATCCGTCCTCCCCTCCTCTCCCCTTCCTGGCGCTGCTCTTTAATGTCACGCTGCAGACTGGCAGCCCTTATCTGCCTTCACATCTCAGCCCCAACTGGAGCAAACCGTCCCCTTTGCTCTTGCAAAAGTGCTGAGCAAAAACCTGAGCTGCTGCATCACCCGCGCGGGGCGGCTGTTGCTCGGCGTGCTGGCGGAGCCCAGCTCCCCCCCGTCTGTCCCCCCCACCTCGGGCACTGAATCAGGCCCTGCTGTGAGTCACCCCACAGCCAAAAAGCCCCCGATGGGCTCTGCCAATCTTCCCGGTGCTGGCACTGCACCCTGCGACCTCCTGGAGCTGCAAGAGGATGTGGTCAAGGAGATGCTCCGGTGTCTGGGAAGGAGGTCCCAGGATGCTCGGGCCGGACCCTGCACCCCGGCATAGCGGCTGGGAGGAAATGTTGAAATGCATCAGGCTACGTNCCCACTGAGGACCCAAAGCAAGCCGAGGACAAGGACAGTCCCACCGTGCTGCACCGGGGTCACTGCCAGCCGGGGCACGGAGCCGCGTTTCCAGCAGCTCTGGCTCATCACCGCAGCCCAAGTCCGAGGGGGAAGATGCCCCCATGCAGGAGCTTGGGGGGGGGGGTCGGGTTTGCTGGTACCGCTGCCAAGCCAGGCAATGGCTGTGAGCCCCGGCACGCTCCTGCGCGGCCGTCGGGCCCCGGCATGTGCTGCAAATACATCCATCCCCAAATAACACCCCTGGCAAGGAGGGGCAGCTGCTTGCTTTGGGGTCGCAATCCATCCCCCCCACCTCAGCTCCAGGGGTCCCGGCGAGCGTGGCACCAGGGGAAGGGGTCTCGGGGGGTGGTGGTGGGGAAATGCTCCCGCTGCACCCGCAGCCCTTCGGCGGGCGCCTTTCATCCGCTGGGTTTCAAAGCGCTCGGCAAGCCCCGGGGGGAAAGCAGCCGGTGTCCCTGTGGGATGAGGGTGAAAGCGAGATGTGGCAGCCCCCCGACTCCCAAGGGTGCCGGGAGCTGTCATTGATGTTCGTGAAGCCTCCGGAGAGGCGCGGATGAAAGGAGCCGGGAGGAGGCAGAGCCGCTGCAGGGCTGCGGGTGCTGGCCCAGGCTCTCGCCGCCATGCATGGGGCCAGGGTTTTTCCTGACCTACTTTCCTACCTGCCATCGCACCGGTTGTGCCCGTCCCTCTGCGGGAGATGGGACTGGCTGCAGGGAAAGCCCCGGGCACAGCCACTGGTGTGGCAAAGTGCGGGGTGATGCACCAGGTGGTTACCAGGTCTGGGGGTCTGCACCCCCCCATGCCAGATCCAACCCCTTGGGTGCATCCGCAAACCGGGTGCCCCGTCCCAGCATGACCGCCTGCACCCACTGGCACAGGGTGACATCCTTCTGCAAACCGTCCCAAATCATGCCGCCGCACCGGCCAGCTCCCAGGGCTGGGGACTGTGAGTCACTGGGACCAGAGAGCCGAGGAGGGGAGCGGGTGGTTGGCCAGGGAGCCGAGGTCACGCTCCCCACCAAAACAATACGAGGTTTCATCCATGACTTGGTCCATTTTCAAGCTCATTTCCCAGAGGATTATATCATCGCGCTTGGCCCTTATCTGAGCACCCGCCGGAGGAAGAGGAGCGCCCGCTGACACCCACACATGCGACAGCCACCTGATCCCCTGAGCACCAGATGGGGAAACTGAGGCATGAGGCAGCTGCTGGGCTTGGGGAGCTCGGGGACCCTCTGGCCCCGCAGGTGATGGGTGCAGGGGGCTGTTTCACAAAAAGACGGGTCCCTGCTTTCCCCCAGCCCCACAGCGCTGGGGGCACGTTGCCGGCTGTAATTTATCAGCTTCATCAGCGGGGCCGTTCTCCCTGATAGGAGCCCTGATGCTTTTCTGCCAAGATTAATGATGTCCCAGCGGAGGTAGGCGGGAGGCCGCCAGCTGCTTTGGTCACCATTAACTGACACCCGGGGACTTCAGGCGGGACCGTGTGCTCCCCACAGCCCTTCGCTGCCTCCCATCCCAGCCACAGCCTTTCCCTCCCCGCTGGGGCCCAGTCCAACCCGATTTTCCAGCTGGGTGGATCGGAGGCACACAAGGTCGGCTCATGAGTCAATGCTGCAGCCCCGATGCGAAGCCGGAGCTGGAGAGGGATGGAGCCACGGCGAGGGCGACTAGCTGGGCTCACCCCCATTCCCTGGTCCCCAAAGGACTCACCGCTCCCTGGAAGCAAACATTTCTGGGGGGGCAAAAGTCCATTCCCAGTTGTAAAATGCCTTTCCGGAGCAGGAGGATATTTGGGGATGCTGGGGAGCATCTCCCCACGCTCCCTGGAGCTGGTGGGCATCCAGCACCAGGGCACGGCAGGGTGGAAGCGGAGGGAGATACGGCACTACCCGGCAGGTGCAATTAAGCCTCAAGATCTGCTAATTAATGTTCCCCCACAAGAAAAAGGAAGGAGGTGGAAAATGAACGGTCTCCATCCTCCTGCGGGCTGCAGATGGGTGAAAAGGTCCCCAGTGCTGCCATACCACCCTGCCATGGCCGGGGTTCACCGGACGCCTGAATTCCCCCGGCCGAGGGATTTTCCCGCAGCTCGCTGCAGCAGGCAGCAGAGCCCGACCGCCAGATCGAGAGCTCGCAGCGGGTGCCAACACCTCGGGATGCGATGGGTGGCTTTGACATTTTGCAGACCACAAACTATTATCTTGCATCTCGCCAAAATACAAACACGGCTTGTAATCCTCCTGGGGAGGGAAGCGGGGCGAGCAGGGAGGAAGGGCTTTGCCCTGCTTGCCGGTGCTCATATAGCCTTGGGGACACTCCAAGGGTCCCCATCTTTGGTCCCAAGCAGAGACAGAGCTGGTGCCCAGTGACAATTTGCTGGCACGGCTGCAGCACAGCCAAAAAGTGGAGTGAATCAGACTTTCTCAGTGGAGAAACTGAGGCTCCAAGAAAGTTATTTGACCAAGGTTGCACAGCGAGAGAACCAGCTGGTGCAGGGATTGATCAGAAATGCTTGCAGAGAAGGATCAGGGGTTTTTTTTTGTCCTGATGAAACAAGTCTTTCTGCTCAAGAGCCGCTCTGGAGAAACACCTCTGCTGTAAACAGATTTCACCATTGCCACCAGTGACGGGCTCGCTGCGGGGAGCGGTGTCAAGGGGACGTGAGTGGGGTGCTACAGCTCTCCTCCAGCTCCACCACTGCCTGCCCACATGCCCTTGGGCATGGCACCCGACCCGCTGCCCACCAGTGCCATCTCAGCCAGGACAGCCCCAAGAGCCACTGGCCACCGCAGAGCCATCCTCGTTCCCTTTGAGCTGCCGGCATTGCAAAACCAGGCCGGGGGGGAGAAGTAGCACAGATTTATTTTCCATGCTCGCCAATGCTCCTTGCTTTTTAATTTCCCAGGGATTTGTACAAGGAATGGCTCTTTCCGAGGAGCAGGGACGCAGCGGACAGGCAGGTCCTTGTTTAGTGCCCTCTTCTGGAGGCTCCTGCCCCTCGGCTCCACCACCAAGCTCCTGCCATCCCTCTTGGCACACACCACCTTCCCCAGTTTGGCCCTGCTTTCCCCGTTCGGCCTCCCAAGCGCAGCCCATGCCTTTGCTTGGGCAGAGGGTGAAGGAGGGAGCGTCTCTGTGAGCTGAGCGGTGAGAGGAAGGCTCTCGTGGGGCTCTGTGTTCTCCCCAAGCGAGGTCTACCAGGGGACAAGCTGCCAGAGGGACGGATGCATGGCACAGTGCTGGCAATGCGTGGTGCAGGGATGCGGCACTGGATGCTGGATGCGTCCGGAGGTTGGGATGGGCCAGTGCCGCTCCCTGCCCCCACCGGGTGCTCCGGTCAGGACACCTCTCCCTCTCTGGGGTTAGCACCTCGTGACGATGGGTGCCACCAGCTTTGGTGAGATGGAGATATTGCTGCCCCAGATGTAGGACAAAATAAAAGAACAAGAAGGGGCTGGTTTAAGGCCAAGCAAGACAGAAAACCCCAAGCAAGGCTGCAAGCTGTGCCTGCAGCATGGCCGGGTGAACCCACATCTCTGGTACCACAGGAGGAGAGGACCAAGGCAGAGCCACAGAGGAGCTCGCTGTGTTTCTCACCCGTGGTCTGCTGGGGGTCAGGGTCAGGCCCTCTTTGTTTCCAAGTGCTGCCAAAGGCATTTTCTCCTCTCCCCCATGCGCTGCCTTCGCACCACGGGGCCAGAGCCCAGCGCTCAGCCACGCAGGGCTGGATGCGCCAGCAGTTCAATCGGTGATCATCCCACTGCGGTCCCTGGGGATGGATTTATTTAAAACCCTTGAGACACCAAAATCTCATCCTTTGACTGCTTTTAGGGCTCATGCCCTGCTCATCAGCTGCCCTGGGAATTAAAGAGACGGGCTGCCGGCGGGTGGTGGTTCAATCCAGCGGCACCCGCTGGACAGGCCAAGCCTGTGATGCAGCAGTGAAATGGTTAAAAATAACCTTCAACCAGCTACTTAAATAACAGCCTCCGCTGAGACAGCCGCAGCTGCCTGACAAACGGCGATGCTCAGGCATCAGATGTTGTGGAGAAAATATCCGCTGCTGTTTTAATGGGTCTTTCCCAGGGAGCCTGGGAAGGGCTTAGAAACTTCAGGATGGGATGGAGACAGCGCGGGGTGGGGAGCAACTGGCTGCCCTGCACCTCGGGGGACGGGGGGACGAGGGGGGGATCTTCTGCAGGACACATGGGTCTGGTGGCTGAACCCCTTTGGGTATGAAAACTGGGGGGTGGAGGTGCACCTCCTGCTAATAAGAGGATTTATCTGGAAAAAGCTCTTGGGTGGGTGTTCCAGGCTCCCTTCCCAGCCCCGGGATGCTGCGATGGGGATGCGGGTGCACGGCCCCGGGTGACAGCAGAGGACCCCTCTCCTCCCACCACGCTGGGGATGAGGGGCTGGGGAAGTGCCCCACTCTGCTGGCAGGGGGGTGGCTTCAATGCATGTCATTAAGAAGCAGAACTAATGAGCCAGAAAGCAAACCGAAGGGCAGAAATCACCCGCAGAGAGACTCGCAGCAGCAGCAGCCTGCTCTGGCCATGGGACAAGCACCGCAGCCCCACGCCTGGTGGGTTTCGGCGTCTCTCCCGGCACGGGGGTCCGGTGAGAGCGAGTTCCCCGGAGCCACCCCGCTGCTGCCTGCCTTCCCCCGGGATGTGCAGGGTTGATTAACACGGAGCAGGGGTGAGTCAGGCCGGCGCAGACGAGACGCACCGACCTGACCTGCCTATCGAGCTGCGCTCATGTGGTCCCGGCTGGGAAAGTTTTGAAATTTCCCTTGCCAAGGCCACGTGAACTGCAGTGCCCCGTGCTCCAGCCTGGGCCGCACCAGCACCATCAGGGGAAGGAACCCATGCTTTGCATTTTGCAGGATGGGTCCTCGCCCGTGCCGTGGGTCCCGCAGGTGACCCCATGCCCCAGGGTGCACCCATCTGGGCTGAAGCAGTGGGGATGGTCTCATCATGTCTTGGGGGTCTTGGCTGCTTGCCTCCATCCTTGCCATGCAGCAGCATTTTGGGAGACAGCAGCCCTGTCCCTGCACCGCGTGGGGTGGAGAGGAGCTGGGAGTTGGCAGGCGTTGTGTCAGCCTGGTTTGAGCAATCTTTTGCTAAACCATCTCCACGTCCGATCCTTATCTGCATGCTCCGAGGTGGCGGTGATGCAACTCCCGCGGCTCGGGGAGGGGGGACGTACCAGCAAGGACTCATCCCAATTTCACGGCCGATGAGATCTCTCCCTGCTTCCAATCCCGCTAGCCAGGCCGTTACCAGCCATTTTGCCGAGGGTTTCTGCCGCCTTGCAAGGACTTAACACCCCAGCCATGTTCCGTGTAAGGATATGAAATCCCTTTGCACCAAACGAGCATCGCCAGCCCGGCGTTTCTGGTATGCCCAAACACTCGGCATTATCCATACCCCCGGGAAAGCCCCTCGGGACATGGCGTGGGGCCGGGAGCAAGGGCATGGCTGTTCCTTACCCAGCGAGACCTGCTCCTCGGGGCTCAGGGCGATGGCCTCGTGAGCCGGCTGCTCGTACAGGCGGAGCTGATAGCGGTGGTACCCGCTGCGGGGCGGGGGTGTGGGCCGGACGTAATCTGGGGATGCAAAAGATAACGGCTGAGCATCTCGCCGAGCTGGACCCCGCTTCCCACCATAACCACGCGCCCACTCCCCCGCCTCCAGGCTGGGATCGGCTCTCCCACCCAGCACCGTGCACCGAGGCCCCTCGCCACGCGTGGGGCTGGAGGGAGAAAGCGCTCAGCAGCTCACGTGTTCCACAGGCAAAAGCAGCCGCTGTGCCCCCCCAAACCTGCCCCCTCCCTTATCGCCACCCGGATCCCCCCCGTCTGCCCGGGGGCCAGCTCCTGTTTTCCCTCTCCTAAAATAACCTGCCCCAGCCCCCCGCTNGAGCACCGCAACTTCTCCTCCATCACCCTTCCCATCCCTGCACCATCCCCACCATGCCCCCTCCCCATCCCCCCCTCCCCCGTGGTGGGTGCAGCCTTCCCTGGATCCAGGGACCTGCTGGGGCAGGGGGGGAGGACACAGGACACGAGCGTGAGACCCCCAGCACCCTGCAGGTACATGGCCAGCACCCCTCACCCTCCCAGCTACCCCATGGGGGTCCGGGGTGCCTGGCACACTGCCGGGCTGGGCTCCAGCTGCCGGGCTTTTGAAGTCCTCCCGCACCCCGTTTTGGCAGAGGAGGATGTTCTTGTGGTCGAAGCAGCGGGTTCGCCGGTGCTGGAAGTCCAAGGTTGTTTCCTCACCTCGCTGCAGGTGTTCGACGCGCAGGCGGGCACGTCCCCGCGTGCACGCTGTGCTGCGTGCATGCAAGCCCTTAACCCAGCCAAAGTGGGAGCAAGCAGCACACAGCTGCCCAGATGTGGGGCCTGCAGCTGGCTCAGGGCATAGGCGCATCATCACCGGCTGGTGAGGTCAGAGAGGGCTGGTTGTCCCCCTGGAGAGGGACATCCCCAGGGAGAGACCCCCCACCCTGATCCTCGTCTCCATCGGGGACGGGAGGACGTGATGCCAAGGGACAAGAGGCTGAAGCTCCTCCAGGATTCGGGCACCCGCAGCCAGCTGAGCCCCCGGCCCTTCTCCCCCACCCCCTCGGGTTGTAAACTCCGTGAGCCTGGCCTGTTTTAAACTGAAAGTCTTTGTTGGTGCAACATCACAGAAGTTGTTGGGATTCACCCGCTTTTATCTCGTGTTTTTCTTTTTGGTTGTATTTCCACCACCGCCCACCCCCCCTGCCCTTTTTTCACTGGTTTGGAGCTCTTCCAACCACTGGGGAGTCTTTTAACCACTTTTGCCTCCAGAAAAATAACAGTGGCTCCTCTTTCAGACAGCACCCAGCTGCACCCTGCAGGAACCCCTCGTGTCCCTCCCTCGCGTCCTGGTGTGCTCGTCCCCACCGTGCGCAGCCAGCTCTGCCACCGCCTTGTCGCAGCTCCCAGCCTGGGCTGCAGGAGAACCCGTGCCACCCCCCCCACCCCGTCGGGGTCTGCACTCACCCGTCAGCACAAGCCCTTTGATGTCCCCAGTCCTCAGATCCGCACCCTGAAAGGACAAGAAGAGGGGAGGTGAGCTGCTGCCGGGACCCCCAGGAGGAAGATGTGGAGGGGACAGACCCCTCCTGCTCCCTCTCAGCTGCACCCGCTTCTCCCCAGGGATTCATTTTCCAACATTTCGAGTGTTTTCCTTGCAAAGGTCATTAGGGAGCCAGGGCGGGAGGAGAAGGAGCACGTCAGGGCCTTTCTTTGCCTATTTGGGATTTAGAGGCTCCATGCATGGTGCCCCGGCACACCGGCAGTGCCATCACCGCACTGCCACCCGCACACAGGGACCGTCAGTGATCCGGTGATCTGGGTCAGTGATCCAGGCTGTGGCACACCGGCAAAGCCACAATAGCCCGTTAAAAGCCACGGTGCCGCTTGGCATGCAGGGTTTTGGGACGGGTGAACCATGCCACCTGGGAAGGGGCCGGTAGCGGAGGACCGCAGCGATTTGCACCGGCATTCCCGTGGCAAAGCTTTGCCCCATCGTGGTGGATTTGCTCTCAACCGAAACTCCTGCCTGGCGAGCAAGCCCCACCGCCCGGCAGGCTTGGCTCTCCATCCCTGGCCTGGGATGCTTCCCTGGAGGAAGGAGGCTTTGCCGAGGCAGCCGAGCATCCCACTGGGACTGGATTAATGGCGAGGGGGCAGCGGCGGGAGCTTCGGCCGCATCCTGGTCCCTCGCAACCCACCTCACCCCTGACCTGCTGTGCTATTCTCGGCCGGCCCCCACCTCCCACCAGTGCCGCCGCCAGCGCTCGTAAATCCTCTCCTACGGCACCCGTTATTCCAGTCCTGCCCACACACACGCCGCTGCCAGGGCTCCTCCGTCCTAACCTGCCCTGGGAGTTATTACCCCGAAAAAAAAGATGCATCAGATAACTGCAAGCAAAAGTGCACGCGGGGAACATGGTCGGTTCCCCGGCTCTTCAGGATCAAAGCCTTGCTTTCTCCAAAAAGAAACCTGCTTTGCACTGAGTCACAGCAGGCGACAGCCTCCTGCGAGCTGCCGGTGGCACAGCAAAGGTCACCGGGAAGGCAAGTGCCCGCTCGGGTCCCTGGCTATTGGCTCCCCGACGCTGGCTCGCCCCCTTGGCAGCCGGAGCCGAAAATATCCCGATGACAGAGAGGTGATGACTAAGATTTTGGGCAGCGACTGGCGGGTTTGGATGCCTTGGATCACAGGCGGAGGGGAAAGCGGCACGCAGACTGCCGGAGTGGGGGAGAAGCACCCCAGGGTGTGCCGGAGGGGGCCACGAGGCCGTGGGGCTGTGCTGGCTGCTGTCTCCCTGCCTAGTCTGCCCAGATGTGCGAGCACAACCTGCCCAGATGTGCACGCCCGCTCCACCCCCACGCGCATGCCCGCTCCAGCCAGATGTGCGTTACCAGCCCACCCATGCGTGTGCATGCCCGCTCTGCCCAGACGATGTGCGTGCCTCTCCCATCCAGATGTGCGCGTCTGCTCTACCCAGCCGTGCACGCCCAGCCCCTCCAGCTGTGCCTGCTCCCCCCCAGATGTGCCACTCTTGGCTGCGGGGCTGGGCTGGCAGAGGAAGCTCGCAGCAAACCCCAAGCTCGCCATGCGGCCGGGCTGGCTGCCAGCCCCCGCTCTTCAAAGGCAGGGACTGAGGCTTTTTTTCTGGTCCGGGTAGGGCTGCTCCCGTGCGGGGACCTCGCTGCTATTCCTGGCTTTGCCATGGGCTTATCGGGAGAGGCCAGGCCTCCTCCCTGTTTTTCTGCCTGCTGATGTGGGTTGCCTGCTCGCCCCAAGATGCAGTGGGTTCTGGCTAGCCCCGGGGATGGGAGAGTCAAAGGATAAAGCTCCTTTTAAGAGGCAAGAACAGGAAGAGGGCGGGAGGGAGAAAGTAGGGATGAGCACTGTAAACCTTGCCTTTTATTTATTTTATTTTTTTTTTTTTTAGTAGTAAACAGCTATTCTGGAAGCAAGGGAGCAAACTCTGCTCGCTATGGGCATGGGCTGCTGGGCTGGAGGAGAGGCTAGCGCGGTTGGGTGCGAAGCTCCGCTTGCTCCTGCAAGCTTTGCCTCCCGGGGTCCCGCTGCCTTCCCCAGGCGAGGGGGACCTGCAGCTGGGAAGTGGGGATTTGCTAGTGTGGGGGGAATGGTTTGCAGGGAGGAATAACCCCCCCCACACACACACTCCATTGGCCCTTTGCTGAAATGCTGGCAAGGGCGAGGGGAGCATCGCACGCCGGCGGCCCCCAAAGATCCCTGCCACGAGCGGAGCTAATGGACGCTGATGAGCTGCCGGGTTTATTAATGCCCTTTTATGAGAACATTAATAGTTCCTAATGACACCATTTGAGCTTCCTAGCCTTTTATCTTCTCTTTTTCTCTTTCCCCTGCCGAGGACACAGTGTAGGAGGTGGAATTAGATATTTCCACCCTCCAGCCCGTGCTGTGTGGTATCAAGTGCTGGTGGGGCACGGGATGCTGGTGGGATGCTCGTGCGGTGACATGGACAGCCTTAAAAATCTGGGCCGTGCAACTCCTGTGCCAGGAGCTCCTCTCTGTACTCTTTTCCTTGGCCAAAAGAGTGGAGAAAATTATTCCCCCCCATTCCCGACAGCCCTTTGCTAAGCCAGACACCGGCTGCACCGAGGCTCTCCGGTAGATCGCAGCCAGCCCTCGGTGTTGCCTGCTGCACGTCGCAGCGTAGGGCGGGGGGGGGAATAAATAAATAAATACAAATAAATTAAGAAGGCAGTGAGTCATATTTTGTTTTCCTCTTGATCTTTTTTTTTTTTTTTTTTTTNTGATCCCATCAGAGAGGAGGGGAAAGGGATGGGTGGCGAACGCGCCAGCGATTCGCCCGGGCGAGGACGGAGGGTTATGGAAAGTGGGTGTGGGAATCGGCACAATCGCTGGCAGGGCACCAGGACAAACAGATGACGGATGGGACCCAGGGCTGTGCGGCAGAGCGGGGCTGGGCTGCTGCCGCCTTGCCGGGAGCGTGCCCCAGCCTGGCCCCGGGGACCCCGAGGACCCCATGGGAATCATCTGGGTGCTGGGGGGGCCGCATCCTGCAGGGCAGCAGCTGAGGTGCCGGCCCGGCAGCGTGCTGATACAATTAACCAACAATTAACCAAGTGGGGAAGTTAATCCCCAAACAAACAGGGCTCCTCCTGCGCTGCTCGCTTACGGCACGCTAGCTTGACAGGGGGAAGGCGGCTTCAAAGCCGGCACAGCCAGGAGCCCAGATTTGTTATTCTCTCTTTCTGTGATCTTTGTAATGAGGTCAGGATTTATGAATTGGCTCTCGGGAGTGCAGGGGAGCATCCCGGGAAGGGCAGAGCCGCCGGGGTGGCAATCCAGCCTCCTGCAAGCAGAGCAGAGGCTCGAACACGGAATAAAGGAATAAGATGCTAACTGCAGCTGGATACGGATCTGTTCAACTATGTCCTTGCAGGGCAAGGTGCACACTTTGGGTTTTCCTTCTCTCTACCAAAGCCAGCACCAGTGGTGAGGATCGCTCCTACCCCAACCCCCAGAAATGTTCAGGCTCATCCTGCTTTCCAACAAAAAGCATGTGAGAAAAAAAACCGGTCCAAGAGAAACTCTCCCTCCAATTATTTCTGCATGGAGGGAGGCCATGAAAGAGCAGGGCAGGGCCCGGCGAGCTCCTAGCACTCCCAAACTCTGGCATTTCCCAGCTCAGCTGCCCCTTTGCATTTTAGCACACTTCCACGCCGATCCCCGCACCAGGCGTGGGATGGTCCCAAATTGCCCCAGCTCGCCCACACCACACCGACCCTCTCCCTGCCGGCACAGCTCCAGACCACCCTCGCTTTTCCGATCACCATCAAGCTGGGGTTTCGTGCCCGAAGGAGACTGTCAGCCCCTACCATGCAAATCCTTTTTTCATTACAAATGTCACATCCCGTTATGCCAATGTTGTTATGCCACTGAATTAAAGCTTGGCGTGTCCACGTCGTGTGCTCTCCATTGGGAAAGGAATTAGTAGAAATAGAAAAATACAAAGAAAGACATGGAAGGAGTTTATGGAAGAAAAGTCCACCAAGTTGGGGATGTCACCTCCGGCCAGGGAGGTCCCTGTGTCGCCGGGAGGGGAAGGGCATGGTGGGGAAGGGTCTCTCCCGGCTGCTGTATTACTCAGGAAAATGTTTTAATGGCAGATTCCCAGGGCAGGGAACGACTTAGCACAGGCCATGCTGGGAAGAGGCCCTGGGTGCTTGTGGCAACCGAGGTTTGCCGGGAGCTTGTGCACACAAGGGAGCAAGGATGCTCCCCAGCATCCCTGGTCTGGGACGGCCCTGTACACCCAAACCTGCCTGTGCCCCCGCCTGCACCCGCACACTGCGGGAGAAACCAGAGCCCCCTCCCTGCCTTTCTGCATTAGAAATGCAGTCGGTTGGCTTTAACAAAGCTGCAGTTTTCAGCTTTGCAGCAGACCCAGCGGGGTGCATGCACACCCCGGCTGGTACCACACTGCCTGGCCCATCCACCGCTCCTGCTGGCTGCTGACCAGGTAAATCAGGAGAGGAGCTGGGAAATCAAGGGTTATGGACATCCTGGCACCCCACGCGTGCTTTTGGCTGCCCAGCCCTAGGGACGCAGCTGCCTGCACCCCTCCTGCTTCTCACCGGCACGTCCTGGAGGTGCCTGAGCCCTCTCCTGCTTCGTCTCCACATGCTCAGCCCTAAGCTGGGAGACCCATGGTCGCCTTGCTGCAGAGAGGAGACCGAGGGTTGCATCCCTGAGGCCACAGATAAACCCACACCGAAGCCTGGCAGAGCACCCAGAGCTGGTGTCGGACCCCATCGTGCCCCAAATCCAGAGAAACCTCCCCTTCCCGCTGGAACCAGACCAGCTTTCCCAATCCCAGATGTTATCCTCAGCCTCTGCTCTCTGGTGCTTCCCCATAGACCCAGTTCCCGGATCCTCGGGATGACTCAGGGCCCTCAGCTTTGTGCCCAGAGCCAGTTTCGCTCCCCTGGCACAGCTGGAGATGTGGCATAGGCCACCCCGGACCCAAGGCAGAAATGATCCCCAGCATCTCACCACCACCAAAACACGAGTACCCCACGCCTCCAGCCTAACTTTCCGCCTGGCTCTTAATTGCCCAGCCACTTTGCTTTTCATGCATGCAAATGACAGGAGATTAATCTGCTGCTTGAGAGTCTCCTGATCCTCTCAGCAGGCTCCGGCGATGTGCGGTCCAGCACCATGTCCCCGGGGACCTGCCGAGCTACACGGGGCTGGATACACGCGATTGCCCCAGCCCCAGTTGCCAGTCCCCCATTACCCATAGCCCAAGCCCATTATTTAATTTCCCTTAACTCTCATGGAGTTTCACCATTCCGGGTGATATTTGGCTTGTTCGCTGTCAGTCTGCGCACGAAAGTTTGATAAACTACATCTGAGCCTCATTACAGGCACAGGAAGGGTGGAAAAGGGGCATTTCTTTCTGCAGGGAACTTCTCTCTGGGGCAGATCCAGAACCCCAGTGGGTGGCGAGGAAAAGCTAAACTGGGGAAGATTGGTACCGCACAGCCAGTGGACCTGCCTGTTTGTGGACTGACACGGCTACGAGCACCAAAACTGCTTGCCTTTAATACCATTGCTGCACAAATACGCACCAAAGCACTACACAGCCTCATCCAAAAATATGAACTGAGGCTCGTTAGAGCCCCTGGGAAAGCTCGCTGCAAGTCCCCAAGGGTCCCCAGGGAGCAGAAGCAGCTCGAGGGGTCCCGTTGCCACCCTTGGGTCGCTGATGAAGGCACTGCTCTGCCCAGGTCGGAGCAGGACTGGGTGGCCATGCTGGATGTCACCGCTCCGACACGGCTCCAAAGAGCCTCTCCTCTGGCTTTCCAGGGTGAGCATCACCAACGATTTACCCCGATTGCTTTTAGGATTATTAGGTAGTGATTACAGCTTCTTGGCGTGGCCCAGCTTTTTTTCTACATCGCTATAAATGGGGAAGGCTACCATAAAAATATATTAAAAAATAAATATCAGGCACGGTTGTAATTTAAATTAATGCTCGTCTGATACACCCTAATGCCCCAGGGAAGGACATGCTATAGGGTTATTAAGTAAGCAAAATAAACATAAATCACCTCGGTGTTTGGCTCTTTGCAAGGTTTTTTAATCTAGGAGCATGAAAGCAGCAGAGACAAAATGCTGCACTTAATAACCTGAACCGTTCAGGATCCGCACGCTGCAGAGACCTTCACCGGGCTCCTACCTCCCTACGAGAAGCCCAAGGACAGCGTTTCCAGTGCCAGAACATCCCATTTCAAAAGAGGGAGGCTCTGCTGGGTGGATTTCCAGCAAGCGACAGATACCTGCCTGGCTTAGGCGTTGCTGGCACAGATGCTCTGCCTATCTGCACCTTTCCTTAACGATCTAGGTGAGGGGTCCAAGGCAGCGGGGCGGAGGCTGTGATGACACTTGGATGGTTTTGAAACTTCAGCCAAAACACTTCTGTTGAAAAAGGAGGGTTTGTTTTTTTGTTTTGTTTTGTTTTTAAACACCCTTGATATTACAGAGGCAGAGGGTAGCGCTGGGATGGGGGGAATGGGATGCAGGATTCTGGGCTCTAGCCACACATGTGCAGCCAAGCTGCTGCAGGAGGGCATGCGAGATGGGGTTTTGCCAGAGCGCTCGCAGTGTGGGCATAAGTGATGGATTTGGGAGGAGAGGTTGGCTGGCTTGCCAAGAAACTGCATGAAGGAGTTTTCCTGCTACCCCTTCTCTCCTGGGTCCCTGGCACAGAAGTGTCAGGGTTCGTTTAAGCAAGAAAAATGCACCGGTTGAATAAAAAGATGATTTAAATCAGCTTATGGAAAGGGCTGTAGATGCTCTGATTGTTGTCGGCACCGGCTCTCGTTCGCGGTGGCTGAAAGCTGGAGCAGCAGCGGGCAGGCAGCAGGCAGCAGCCCACGGTGGGGTGGCTGCAAACCCAGCGCACCCGAAAGACCCTTTTGGAGAGCGTTGCAATCGCGTCCTGCGTGGCTACACCCCGTCTCCCAGCCCGTGGGCCTCTGTTGTAAACCGGGATGATAAATGATGGATGCGATTGCTAAGAACAACAGGGATGTTGATAGCAACCCCAGGGGCGTGTTAGGAAGCTGCGTGGATGCCGGGCTCTGCGGCTGGCTGGGTTTAATATCCCTGCGGTGTTGCAATTGCGGGCGAGCTCACGGCGGAGCTGGCTGCCAGATGAGTCACCCTGACCCACTGGCCCGGTGCTGTCCCACCGAGGGGAGGGCTGGCGTGGGCTTCGTCCCACACACAATCCAGCCAGGACCCCCCCGTAAGCATCCCCTGCCTCCTTGGTGCCGGTGGGATAATGACAGATGCTGCATTGCTGGGGTGGGAAGTGGTGCTGGGTTCAGAGGAGGAGGAGGAGGAAGGCCTGAGGAAGGCTTGGGCATGGGGAGGCGGGTGGGGGGCCAGAAGGGGAAGGGCAGTTTTTGCACCTCGCCGAGTTTTTGCTCACTCTGGCAGGGTGGCACAGCTCAAACACGCCGCTTGCAACACCGATTTTCCCAGCAGCCGCCGGACCACACCTGCATCGCTCCGCGCGGCTGCTTTGCTGCACTGGGCTTTGGCATGAGCCCGGTCCTTCTCCAGGAGGTCCACCAGGATCTCCCTGCCATTCACCCCACGGAGCTGGGGGGCAGGTGCCCTTCGATGCCCCCAGCGCTCGCTGGGGCACCCCTATCACCCCCGGTTCTGCTGGGGCATCTGCAAAAACTCCAGAGAAAGGTGCCCTACGAGAGGTTTCAAAGCCACAAGCAAAGCCCCTGAGATTTCAATGCAAGGAACAAGCTTGAACTGGCCAGAAAAAGGGCTGGGTAGGACTGAAAAGGCCTTTTCCATCCCAAGTCTCTACCACTCTTGAGAGTGGAAAACTTGTTTGCTCTGCGTGCATGTAGCTTTAAGATGAGCTTGCTTTTCCAGCAGCAGATTTCCGGAGGATTCTTGGAGAAACACCAAATTTTGCCTAATTCAGTCATTTAAAGGCCTGTAGCCCGATTCTGTGCGGACGAGAGCAGAGCCTGCACTGAAACTCTCCCCTGGGGCCAGGCACGGGACAGCCATGAGGATGTGCCCGTGGGGGACACTCAGCCGGCTGCTTCGCCTTCGGGGATGGGAATAGATCTGCTTCGGTGGTTGCAAAGCACCAGCACAACCCCAGCACTGCCACCGTCCAAGCAGTAGTAAACAGAAATAAATAAGTCTGTGGGGCACGTGGGCCTGAGCACCTCACGCGTGAACCGTGCATCCCTCTGCGAGGCATAACCAGGCTTCGGTTTGGTCCAAGGGGAAAGGATGGTGAGGAGGGCAGGAGCCCAGTGGGTGCTGGAGGCAGCGATGCTTGGTGCACAGGACATGCCATGGCTACCCTCAGACACAACGGGAAGCTCTTACAGATTAAAATACAGCCCTGCCACCTTGCATCGTGCTGCAAAGCTTTGGGCGGACAGAAAAACCTGATGTTTTTCCAGCCACCAGCCAGCCATCCCAAAAGACGCATCCCCTCCCGCCTCTCCGGGGTGGTCCTGCGTTTCAGAGCGAGTTTTTGCACTGCTGACGTGATGCAAAGGCCGGGTCCGCGCTGATGCACCAGCGACAACTGGGGTTGAAAGCCCAGGGCATGAAACCGGGGCACGAGCCCAGATTTTTTTTTTGGGGGGGGG
>VYZV01010347.1:27744-47700 GCA_013401275.1 Pandion haliaetus
CCCAAAGCTGCTTCCTGACGGCGGGACTTGGCAGCACTCGGAGGGAGAGTCCAGAGCTGCCCCTGGGACGGGAGAAATTCCAACAGGAAACATCCTCCACTGGAGCAGCGCGAGCTCCCCCCCGCTTCCCTCCTGCTTGTTATTTTTTTTNCTCACGAGCCCTTTGCATTGATTTAGACGCTGAGAAAGAGCCAGGCGCGCCTTCTCGCCGGTGTTTTTTGCTGCTCAGCATCCTACGGCCCCCAGCTCAAGGCAGCCCCTCACCAGGGCTGCTGACCCCCCCCGCCCCTGCAGACCTGCACCCCAGCAGGCAGCAGCTGCCTGGGGGCAGGAGCCGTTCAGGCAAAGGTCTGGCATCGCCCGTCCCGAGGATGAGGGGTTAACGGCAGCGGCGTTGCTGTTGCTGCACGGCTGGCGGGTGCTCAGCGTTGCGGCTGCCAAGGCTGCTCCGGCGGTGCCATGGACTTCCCTTTCTTCCATAAAAGTCCACCGGATCCGGGTTCCCGTGGGATGCTCTCGGCGCGCGAAGGACGGGGCTGAGCCGCCCTACCTGGGGCGCGTGCAAGTGCCGGGGGCTGTTTGTGCAATGCCCCATGTGCCTCCCCCCAGAAAAACCACCCTGGGAGCCAGAAGCCAGCACTTGCCCTTCTCCCTACCCTGGCTCGGGCTCCGGCAAGGGAAAACTCATTTTTTACGTATTTCGGGGGCGGCAAGGCATGTGGCGGGCCCGTTTCAGCCCAGCTGGGCGAGGACGTGGGGAAAGCTGGGATGCGATGGCGAGGTCGGGGTTGGGCAGTGTGGACACGTGCTGCTGCTCGTGGGGTTTCATCATCGCTCAAACAGCCCTGCTCTTGTCCGGGCTGGGGCTCAGACCCAAGGCTCCTTGTCTGGGGTGGGGATGCGAAGGTGGTGGAGAAGCGTGAGGGAAGTGGGGAGAGGAAAAGTGGAGGGGGTATCCCCCCAGGAATGCTCACTGGTGCTACTGGAGGCTATTTCTGTGCTGTCTCCTTGCACAAACCATGCTTTCCTGCCACTGGGAATGGGACAGTCCCCCCCAGCCCCAACAAGAATAGCTCCCCCCTCTCCAGCCCCAATTATTTTGGGCCATTTGCAGGTGACGGTGCAAATATAAAGACCAAGAGGTTCCTTCCCAGCCCTCTTCCCAAACCAAGGGGTCAAAAACTGCATTTTCCCAGGTACTTGGAGGGAGCAGAAATGATGATATAAGCTGACCGCGAGAGCTGCTGTGACCTCCAGGGATGCTCGGGCTGGCCCCGCACAGGCAGCGCAGCCTGGTTTGAGTTCAAACCCCACAGATTTAGGACCAATCTACATCCTAACTCCTTCTCAGCCTATAACCAGGGCCACCGCAGGGCCCCAGAGCAGGTCCCTATGTTTGGGTGGGTGTCCCCAAGGCAGGCTGGGTGGGGGTCCTACCCGGACCCCACAACCAGCTCACAGCCTCTCTGGCTTGCAGGCAACACGATGCGAGCCCCGTATCAGTTACAGCAGCAGACAAGATGTCATCACGCCAAGAGGCCGGGGCTTGCATCAGAAGTGTCTTGCAACGAAGAAAGCCAAATTTTTACAGGAGAGGCGCACACACTCGCTCTCACACACATACATACACACACCGAGCCTCGGTAATTAACTTAATAGGTTTCTTACAGAATGCCCCGTGAGTGATGCTCAACATATTCAAGTGTTGACAAGACGGCGCTGAACCCGACGCCTACACAACGGGCAAACCAGGCACCGAGCACAGACACACCTTCATTGTCTGAAACTTGTAGTAAAACTCTAAACCCGCCCTTGTGAAATGGGGAGCCGCGCAGATGGGGCTGCGTAACCCTTCGCCTGCCGGCACCCGGTCGCAGAGCCCGGTAGGACACGCATGAGGTGGCGGCAGGTCATCCTCAAGAGGGAAAAATGAATTTCTAAGTGTCTTGAACAGGCTAGAAGCCACTGCAGATGCTTCCATACACACATTCAGGATATGTTACTGATGGGTTTTAGCCCATTAGGGCCATTTACTGAGCACTGAAAAAAATTAGCAACTTTTCATTCATCTGTAAAAGTATTCACCCCTTAGAAATTTGCTCTAAATCCAGGTGAGCTGAACACAGTGTTGTCCTCTGGATTTGCTCCAGGTCAGTACTTGGGCCACTGAAATAAAAAAGGGCTGAGCATTGCCCGGCACTGCCGGTCGGTCCCTCCCCGTGTCTCACCTGGATTTGCCCAGTTCCCAGAAGAGCCGTTCCCTTCCCTCCTGCCTCAGGTAAGTCTTCCCTACAAAGGCCATGATTTTGGCTAATCTGTGCTTGATGCCATGGCTGGCCTCAGTCCCCCAGCCGAGGAAAGCCAAGTCATGTCAATACAGGACCACGGCCCAGCACCAAACACCCTCCTGAAGAGCCAACAGCACTCTTGCTCACCCCCAAAAAAAGAGGGAAAAAGAAAAATCTCTGGAAGAGGGATTAATGGGGAAGCCTGTTTGGATGGAGATGTTTTGTAAGAGGCAGCAGAGAGCCATCTCCTGCTCACTTGGGGTGGGATCTTGAGTCAGGAAAATTGCTTAAGAAAGGGTGGTCGTTCATACAGGTTTCGCCAGGTTGGGAAACGTTCTCCCAGCGGCTGGGACCCGCGTTGTACAACGCGTGGAGCAATCACCAGTGCTGTCATCATTATGCTGATGAGCTCCCAAACCCGTCGGGCTCACTCGGCGTCCCCGCCGCCTGCTCCATGCCGGCTGGGTCTCACCGTGGCTGCACCCTCTCGCTATCGCACGGGGATCGGCTTTGGCAGGCTCCGGGGGGAAAGTCTTTCAGCGGATGCTGGCGATGCTTCACGAGCCTCGCAGTACCCGCCGGAGCAGGCAATGGGCTCATTCCAACACGTCACATCAGTTGGAAAAGTTTCAGCCTTTTTAGAGGAAGGGAGGGCTGACCCGGAGCTGCGACACCAGGTTTGCGTGGCTCCTTCCCTGCCTCCCCGTCCCCCAGCACGCTGCAACCTCAGGGCAGGTGCAGGGCACTGCAGGGATGCAGGAGCTGTCGTTATTCCTATTTTAAAGAGATGCAAAAGGCGTTTCAAAGCTTTTGATCAACAGAATAAAAGGACCAGCACCTGAGGCACAGCTATTTTAGGGGAGTTTTCCGCCAGGAGCACACAGGCCACATCCAAAGGGCGCAGATGCTGCAGCGGGCAGCCGATGCTGCTCACTGTGGACGAGACCTGGGCTGCAGAGAGCCGAATTCACAGGGCTATGGTGCGCAGGGATTAAGGATTTAGCTGGGAGTTACCTCTGTATTGTCAGGGAATTAAAGGGTTACCTGCACGTTGCAGATGGAGGCTTAAAGTTTTTACAAACACATTAGATTTACAGCTCTCCGAAATTTCGACACCGTTGGGTTTACCCTGCCAGGGAGGATTTTGACTAGGTTGGGACGGTTCCCCTGATGAGCCACGTGCTGGTGGGAATGGCGGTGGGAGCTGGGGCCCAGGATTTGCCCACAGCCACACGGCATCCGAAATCAACCCCAAACGCTGCAAAGAGCCTGCCCGGGCTCTTGCAGAGATGGAGCCAAGCGCAATCAAACCCTAAAACGAGCCTTGCCCTGCCATACAACGTAAAGCCATCGATTCAGCATTCATTGGAGAAGGAGTCTTTGCACTAAGGTCTCTTTTTGCTCCCCAAAAAGCACAGTGGTACCCAGGAAGGCTTGTGGGAGCCGGAGCATCCCTTCTGCCAGCACCTCCACCAGCAATGGGTGCTGGGGTGCTTCCCTCGGCCCTTAAAGCACGTAATCGAGGTGAGACCTAGAGGAGGCTGTGGAGCAGCAAAGACAGCAAGCCCTGCATACCCAGCAGCACCTTCCCGAGAGCTTTGAAGGGTGAAAGCCCGGCATGATGGAGGGGATCTATGTCCCAATCACCCTGCAAAGCCGGGGCTACGCCGGCTGCACGCTGGCCCGCTATCAGCTGCCGATCAGGTATTGCACACAGCAGGCAATCGCAGCCTGTTGCATGCTTCGTGCAAACAACCTGCAAGCACGGCCAGGCAGAGGTGCTGGAGCTGTGCAATGCCCAGCCTGGGGCTAGCAGGCTCACCCACACACTTGGGAACGGGAGCTCTTGCTTGCAGCCTGGTGCAAGGATGAGCCCTGATGGCAGGCGGATAAGACTGCCCTTACGTAAGGCTCGGGGTTGCGTGGAGGATGCGTGGCGGGAGCAGACTTGCTCCGGCCCTGGGCTGCCTGCAGCACGGCTGGCCCGGCCCGGCCAGGTCCGACGGCCCCGGGATGGATCCAATCCTGCATTTGCCCTCACACAGTGGGACGTGCAGCGCCGTGCACCGGCAGAGCCAGCGGGAAGGAGACCTGGGGCTCTTGTCCCCTGCTCTGTACCCCTTGCTGATGGTCCTCTCCCCATCCCGGTCCCTACAGCCAGCTGCTCCCTTCCCACTCCTTTGGTACAGAGAGGTGCAAAATAGGTTGTTGTTCACGAGGGCGCTGGTGATTATTAATAATAACTCAGCTCCTTCGTGCTCCAGTTTCCTCAGTGCTTTGGCAGCGTGCCACCAGGGCCCAGTGATTTAGTGCAACTTAATTATTCCCGGCGTTTCATCACCTCTTGTTTTTGATGTCTGTGTCTCTGTCAGTGCCTCACCTTCGTGACTAAGAGAGCCAGGGAAACAAACTGGTGGAAAAGGGAGAGAAAGGGGGAAAAACCCCAAGCCAGAGGGTGTGGAGCTGCTGCTCGGTGGCCAGGCAGGCAGGGAGGCTCAGGAAGGTGTCCTGTGAGGATCCTCAGTGTGTCCCCACCATGGTGTGGGGCTGTGCATGGAGACACATGCATGGGGAGCCCGGCCATGGGGTGCAGGGGGCTCTCACCCCAAAACCACCTGTGGTTTCAAGCCTTGGCTGTTGCTCACAGCAGCAGAGTGAGCAACAGTCCGTGTCTGCTGCTTGTCAAAGGGAAAGGACAGCATCGGACCTTGTCTGCCCCTTAAACACCTCCGTGGGGAGCGAGCGGCTGCCCCGGCCCCGGGAAGTGTTGGATTTGCTGGATTTGGCTTGTGAGCACCCGGGCGAGCAAATGGGGGCTGCCAGGTGGAGGCCGGTAATAGGATTACCGTGGCTCCTGGTCCTCCATCGCCGCCGCGGAGACTGGGCTCAAGGAGCCATGAGCGGAGCTGGGACCAACTCCCGGGATGGTGCCTTGCATCTACCTTGAGCCCACAAGGGGACATGGAGTGGGGGGGATACTGGGGACATGCAGGGGGACACGGAGGGGGGATGCAGCGATGAACATGGGGGACAAGCTGCCCTGGGGAAGCGGGGCTTGGGGCTGGCAGCCCACGGGTAGCGTGGGGAACATCCTGAACGCGCGGCTGGATGGGGGACGAGCGATGCACAGCGGGGCCCGGCGCTGCCCCCAATCTGCTGGATTTCCCTGAGAAGATAAAGCCGGGGGCAGGCAGGGTGAGGCAGCCGCCGTCATCTGTCAGACATTTTACCTGGGATGGCAGGGTGCAGCGACGGAAAATGGAAAGAGTCTCTTTGAGCAGTTAAAGAGCCTCTTTAGGGTGCAAAAAGGGTGTCTAAGCTGGGTCTCCCACCTGCTCCCCCATCCCTTGCCCCCCCGTGCCGGTGCCACGGAGAAGGGCTGCGACAGCCAGTGCATCCCTTCCAGCAAGAACTGTTTATCAGCATCAATAAAGCAAGCACCACAGCAAACCAATGCGGTTTTGCACTGGGTAAAGCCACTGTGCTAAGCTAAACTCCTTTTTAAATAGCAATACTTCCTTTTCCTATAGTATTTTCCATCCATTCATTTCCAAGCATGTTAGAAAAGTGGGTGGGTGTCAGTAACCACATTTTATAGGTGCAGAAGCACTAGTTCAGCATGTTCAGTCACTAAACTTGTGTCAGTGCTGGGATTAAAGCACCTTCCCGCACTGGCAGGTGCCTGGTCCCATCCCCTGCCCTGCGGCATTGCCATGCCCATGTCCCGATGGGATTATCCCTGACCATGGTGAGGTGCTGCCATGAGAGATTGAGGGTCCCCATCCCATCCCGCTGAGCGGCTCGGCCAGCTCATTAGGCTGGGGCGCTTCCGTGTTCAACAAAGTACGGCAGCTTCGCACTTCCAAAGGGAACAGCAATGCAGGGCTGAACAGCCAAGGGGAATTCAGCTGCGTGTGCCTGTCTGCTCCTGGGGAAGCACCTGCGGGATGCAATACAGGCCGGGATGTAGCACGGGGATGCTGGGCTGGGATGTAGGGTTGGGATGCAGGACTGGGATGTAGCACTGGCATGTAGGGTTGGGATGCAGGACTGGGATGTAGCACGGGGAAGCAGGGCTGGGATGTAGCACAAGGCTGGGATGCAGCTCTGGGAAGCAACGTTGGGATGTAACACTGGGATGCAAGGACCAGGTTGTAGGTCTGGGATGCGGGCTGGGATGCGGGCTGGGATGTGGGCTGGGATGCTCACACTTTGCAGGGTAGCAGGGCAGCAGGGCACCTCAGCAGGTGCCCGGCCAGAGCAGAGGATGATCCATGGGCCGGCCGGGGTCCAGCAGCCCCTTGCCTGCAGAGCCAGGGCGGCAGAAAGTCATGGGGCCAGGCTGGGTCAGCATCCCTGGGAGGGCACCCAGCGGCAGGGAAACCCGGGCTCCACTCCAGGCCATGCAAAACTCTGCGAAGTGCCAGCAAACTGGGGAGTGGAGGACGAGAAAGCCAGGAATTTTCATTAAAGGGGGAGGGAAAAAAAAAAAAAGAAAAAAGTATTTCCAGTATTTCCCTCTGTGTCTTTGGCCTGGTGCAGCCCTTCTGCTCACTGCTCTGTTTATACATGATAGACAACTAATTAACATCCAAGCCTCTTGAAAGGTCTTTTCAGAGGTAATGTACTGACAGAGGATGTCAGTAAGGAGCAGTGATTTGTCTAAGCAGTGATCACATTGTTTCAGACTGAATGAGGTGAATATTAAACTGCTTTAAATGCACTCTTCATAAAGCACTAATTACATACTCCCGGGGGAGTACGGGCAAGGAATACTAAACAGCAGAAAAGTCAACAGAGTGCTTTTTATAGTATGTTGCTGGGTTCTGTGTTTTTCTGTCTTTCTCTTGTGCGCTCTCTCTCGCGCTCACTCTCTCTCTCTTTTACAGTAAAATCACAGCACGCTGAAGAATACACATTTATAGCACAATGGTTCACATCTAATTATATGGCAATCATTAGTTTTAACCTGGGTGTTTTATATTTTCTTTGATATATTGTGCCCCCCGGCATCTCTTCGCATAGAAGACTTCCAATGGCATTTTCTCCCCTCCCTTGAAAAAATGTGCTTTTTTCCATCATTAGCATTTGCTTATAATTTTTTTTTTTCCCTAAACAAAAATTTTAAGTTGGCAGGAATAAAAGGGGCAAGGAGGGGAGGAGGAGAAATCCGTTTAATCAAAATAAGAATCTGTTCCCTCCCTCCTGGAATCGTGCACTTTGTTATTACCAAGGTAACTCCACTGGGTTTTTAAAGAGAAAAGAAAATACAGAATGGGCCATTAATGAATTCTTGCAGATCCTGCTGCACTCCTGGTCTGGCTCGGCCTGACATCCTGGTGGGTTGAACAACTACTCCACGCGTTATTTATTTTTTTAATAGCACAACATGGCGGGGGAGATCGAAGTAACCACAAACCAAATCCTCCCTGCCCAGAAAACCTCGAGATCCTCTTATCCAGTAAGAGGGAAAAAAAAAAAGAACAGCATGTGGCAGGGCCCAGCGTCCTCGAGGAACCTGCTGCTTCCTCCTGGGCAGCAAAGCGAGAGCACCAGGAGGAGACGATAGGGACAGGGATGATGGGGACAGCGGCCATTTGGCCACCGCCGATGTCCCCCCAAATGCATAGGGTGTAGCTAAAACGCACAAGGTCTGGCTCAAACGCATTGGGTCTGGCTCAAATACATAGGGTCTGGCTCAAACACACAAGGTATGGCTCAAACACGTAGGGTATGCCTCAAATGCACAGGGTAAGTTCCATAAACGTGGGATATGGCTCAAACGCATAGGGTAGCATTCATACGCATAGGGTAGGATTCGAACGTATAGGTTTTGGTTCAAACACATAGGGTCTGGCTCAAACACATAGGGTCTGGCTCAAATGCATAGGGTACGGCTCAAATGCATAGGGTCTGGCTCAAACACAAAGCATGGTTCAAACACATAGGGTCTGGCTCAAATGCCTAGGGTACGGCTCAAATGCCTAGGGTCTGGCTCAAACACACAGGGTACGGCTCAAATGCATAGGCTATGGCTGAAATGCATAGGGTATGGCTGAAATGCGTAGGGTAAGGCTCAGGCAAAGTATGGCTCAAACGCATAGGCTATGGCTCAAACACATAGGGTAGGATTTGAAAGGAGGAGGTATGGCTCAGACACACCTGGTACAGCTCAGAGAAGCAGGATATGGCTCAAGCGCACCGCGCACGGCTCAATTACCCAGCGCAATGCCCAGGACGGGGGGAGCGTTCCTCCGGCCACGCACAAAGGTGCAGCTCCTCGTGCCGATTGACGCCTTCGTCACCGGCGTTCCCTGCAGTGTCGGTGCCGGTCGCTGCCTCCGAGGACACCCCACCGCCCCTGCCCGAGCTAAACCTGGCGCACGAGGCCTCGGATGCTCTGGCCGTGCCCACAGCATCCTGTCCCCGGGATCGGTCCTCGCTTTGTACAGCACAAGGCGCCCACAAGATCTGGCCAAGGAGCCTCGTGCAGAGCAGGCGAGCCTGGAGCTGGCTGGGACTATGCACTGCCTTCCTTCGAGGTGCAAACTTCATCGGAAAGGAAGAGTCATGCAGCCTTTAGATTTTTTTTTTCCTTTAAAGAACATGAAAGAATCTGATAATTACTTCTATCTACCACCCAACTGTACTAATTACCAACCTATTTCTTCACAGTATGACAGACACAGGCTCTCCAAAACACATAGAGATAAATTAGCACTAATTGGTTTTCCTCTGGCTGTTTGAATTAGTATTTAAAGCTCCAATTACAAAGCAGAATAATTACTATTAATGTCCTGTCGCAGTACAAAAGGCAGATATCTCGCGAACAAGTCCAGGTGTATTATTACACTGATTATGGAATATTTAACCTGGCTCGTTAAGACAAAGACATGGGGAAACTTTAAAAAAAAATACAAGAAAGGGAAAGAAAACCGCAGATGGCAGCAGGTCGCTGCAGGGGATGGAGGGGGGGGGTGTCTTTGAAACCTGGATGAGAAAGGTACGAGGAGAAGGAGCAAGGGAGAAAGCACAAAAAGGAAAAGACAGGGGGTAAGAAAAGAGCAATTCTGTCGGAAACCAAAGGAGATATTGGAAGCATGAGGGGCAACACAAACACTGCCCTCGCCAGCAGAGCCCAGCAGCACAAAAGGCAGCGCACGGTGCTGCCATCTCCCCCTCCCAGGGCTCACGACCCACTGCCCTCCTCCTCCTCCTCCTCCTCCTCCTCCATGGCACTGGAGGCTCTGCATCCCTGGGGAAGAGCCCTTTTGCTGGGGGCCGAGCCCGGCTGTCCCCTCTCCAGCTCCCTGCCCAGGGATGCTCTGGAGCCGGCCCTGCGCCCCAGGATGAAGGGCTCTTGCAGATCCCTGGGCAGAAGTGGGAAAGGGCAGGGACAGGGCAGGCAGCGTCAACAAGAGCTGCCGTCATCCCTGGCACCAACGCGGCGATCCCTGTGGTGGTCCGGAGTCGGGACAGCCAGGTAGATGCATCCCAAAATGGGATTGAGCATCCTCAAACGGGATCGAGCATCCCCTCCACCAGCAGCCCAGCGCGCATCTCTGCCCTGCTATCACACCCAGAAGCTGCCGGCCCCCAAACCCCTCGACCCTCTGGTGTGTGTGTGCACACACCTGTGCTCCAGCTGGGAACACACAGCCCCATTCCTTATCTTTCCAGGAAAAAAGGCGAGGGTCTGGCTGGTTTGTTAGGGTTGCAGCCGTGCCGTGCTGCTGCAGGACCAGTGCCATGCTCTGCGTTCGCACCCGGCTGCTCCCTGGGCTTCGGCTGGTGCCTGGGGAGGACACAGGCTGCCTCCGTCCTCGTCACCCATCGGCCACCGGCTTCAGCCATCCCTGGAAGATCTGAATTGAGGGATTCCTCTGGGCTGGGGTATCAGCACCTACAGCCACAAGAGATTGCCCAGAGCCCCAGCACATCCTCTGCCCACCGGGATGGGGGCACCTTGCAGGCAGGGCTTCGGCTCCCGCATCCCCATCAGCTCTGTGGCAGCACTCGATGCCGCAGGGTTACATCCCACGCCGGTTGGGACAGCATGGGGAAGGGAGGGAAGAGTCATTTGCAGGAGCGGGCATGGCATTCCCACCTGGGAGGCTCCGGGGCTTGCACACGGGGGGCTTGTACACCCCTCCCTGCCAGCCACCACCCCGGGCACGCTGCCTGCCCTCCCGGAGTGTCGGACAACGCTTCGCCTGGCGTTTCATCACTCTGGCGCTGGCAGGGCAAGGTGTGGGCAGACAGACCAGCAGTGCCCTCTGCTGCTCTCGGTCCCCTGCCACCAGCCTGGGACAGCAGTGGGGTCCCCACTGTCCCCGGGGGTGGGGGTCTTGCCCCGGCAGCTCTATCCGGGCTGGTCCGGTGAGAGTTGTGCCTCCGCGATACAGCAGATGACGGGCAACGGGCATCTTCCCTGGCACGATGGCCGTCGGGACAGGCTCTGCCCGAGCACCCTCCCACAGCATCCCCATCCTCGAGAGGGCACCCCGGGGAGCGGGGCCCAGCATCGGGAGGGCAGCATCCTCCCACGGCCGGGGGGGTGGGGGGGGCCGTGGGTGTGCGGTGAAAGGAGGAGGACGGGGAGGGATTTCTTTTTAAGAGATAAGGTGGGTGGCGTGCGGGGATGCCAGCTGGCGATGGGCTATATTTCTACTGACAAGGCTTTACCCTGTAGGTGTGAGGAATTCCAATTAAATATTCAGCCTATTTGTCTGTGTGTGGGAGAGGGTTTGCTGTGCAGGAGGAAAGCCTCACATTCAGCTCAGTAGCTAACCATTAAGACAGAAATTAGCTCAGTTCATCAAGGGAAGCCAGCGGAGGGTTTTCCTCGTTCTCCTACCTTGTTCCGGCCCTCGTTCAGAAACAGCGGGGAGTAAACCCATTGCATTTTGCAGGGGAGAGGGGAGCCGGCCAGCTGCGCCTGCCTGGAGAGGCAGAAGTGGATCCCAGCCCGGTAAAAGCCTTTTTTCCCAATGCGAGAGGGATGCGATCCCGACTCAGCCCACCCCATCGCTTCCCCAGAGGCTGCCAAGCGAGATCGATGCATCGGGAGAGGGGTCAGAGGGGCGCGGGCGCTGCAGATTTAATTGCTCTCGCATTTACCGGTCACCTCCTTTCCGAGTCATTTACAACGCACTAATTAATCGGTGAGAACCAAAAGCCCTCGCTTCGAGATGATCTTTTTGAGCCTGCCGGTAGCACCCCACGAGAGTTGATGCTTTATCGATGAAGGGCCCTTTTGCTGGGGCAGCGCTGGGCGGTGGCAGACGGGATCGATGGGGCTTCAACGATCGTCCCTGCCCACGCGCAGGTATACGGGGTCGAGCTCAAGGCAGTGGAGAGGCCCCGGCACGGCGGTGGGTTGCAAATCCCCTGGGAATGCACCCGTGCCAACAGCTGGCGGAGGGATTGGGGTGAAAAAATGGCATTTTGGTACCAGGGATGCTCCTTCACGCAGCACCAGAGCGAGGGCAGGATGGAGAGGGATGGGGCCGGATCCTGCGCTGGCCACAGCACCAATCCGGGAGGATTTGGGAGAGAACTGTGTTTCCAAAAAAAAAAAAAGCTGCCATCGAGCTGATTTCGCCATTTTCTGGAACTTGACACATTTTTGCCCTTCTGAAATAACTTTCCGTCTCAGAATACCCAAATTTTAAATAGAACCCAAGCGACAAGAATGAAAAAAAAAGATGACTTTTTCATGAAACCACAAATGATATCCTGTTTCCCTCCTGCCCAGCGCCTCTGTTTTGGGGAAGAGAAATTGTTCCTGACGGGAATGAAGCCGTAATTTCCCTCTCCTGAGCGAAAGCCAATCTCCCGGCTCCCCCAGGCGATGGGCAATGTCAGGGGCTCAGGTCCCGGTACCCACTCACTGCAACTTAAGGCCTCTGAAAGTTTAGCCCAAGTATCTTTTGGAGGAATATGAAGCTGTAGGTGATGGGTGATGGGGTGCTACGGAGCAGGGGGACATGGGCATCCCTGTCTACGGGGGTCCTGATGCTTCACTGTCCCCTGGCTGATGAAACCAGACCACGGCGCATGGCCTCACCGGGGTGAGAAACTGGCTTTAACCAGCTTAAAAACCTCACTGTAAATTTCAGACAGAAAAAAATTAATCCTTTGGTCAAACTCCAACCCTGCCACCTCCAGGTGAGCTAACGCAGCCGCGGGGGCTGGCGCAGGGACAAGCCTCCCACCCTGGGGACATGTTTGCTGGTGACTTTCCCGATGCATCCGAGACGGTCCCAAAAGTAATCAGGGAGTAAAAGCCTCAGCTGGATCCCGCGGGATGCTCCCTGCCACGCTGAGCTTTCCCCTCCCCGCACACAGGATGCAGGAGCCTCACGGGGTTTCTTAACCACTACCAAATCTCCTTTGGCTCTGCTGTCAGCTTTACGGGGCAGAAAGGATCTTTTTGGGGTCGAGCAACCCCACTGAGGAGGAGACCCCCTCCCAAGGGCCAGCCCCGCAGCCTCCCTGCCCGGACCACGCTGCTCCGCCAGCAGCATCCGCAGGTTTGGGGTTGGGCTGCTACAAAGAGATAGATATAGATATATATAATTTCTTTTTTCTTCCCTTTCTTTTAAAATCAGAAGCCAGAAACTCCATAGCAACCCGCAGCTCCCAGGGTCTGACTCCAGCGCTTTGATCGCGCTGTCACTTCGTTTAAGGCTACACCCCGGTAGGTGTGAGGAACTCCAATTAAGCATTCAGCTGGCTTGCCTGTGTGGGGGGACAGGCTCTGCTGTGGAGGAGGGAAGCCTCGGCGCTATCGCGGTGACTAATCGCTCAGACACCGGTTGTCTGTGGCACCAGAGGAGGGCAGGGAGAGGGTTTTCCTTCACCGTGCAGCTGCCTCTGCATTCCCTTTTCAGGAGATATTGCAGCTCCCCGCCGGGCTTGGGGGCTCCCAAGCGGAAGCTGGAAAGATCCCAAAGCATCTTCCCGGCGTGGTTGGGGCTCTGCCGAGACGCTGCTGCGGATCTCGCTGCTGCGGCCCCGGGTCTTTGCTGCTCCCCCTTGCACAGCCCCGCGGTCGCCTTTTCAGAGGGAAACCAGATTTCTGAGGTTTTAAGGTGCATGTTTGTGCCTCGTGCATCCCCTTGCCACGGAGGAGCGGTTGGTGCCTCCGCCGTGCGCGTGCTTTTACGCCCTTTGGGTGAACATCCCTAAATTTGGGCATGCACCATTAAATTTGGATACCAAGCACCATGAAATTTGGGTGCCAAGCCCCAAACTGAGTATTTGGCCCTCGCCTGAGCTCCCACAGGGAGCAGAGCAGAGGATCCCACCCTCGACCACGAGCCCAGCCCTGGCCCTGGCAGAGATGTGACGAATCGGCTGCCACCAAGAGCATCACCGCGCGCAAAGTTTTCAGCATCATTTCCCGCATCGTCCCGTTCCCTATGGAAACAGCCCGGCTCCACGCGCCCGTCCGGCTGACGGTGATGCCGCAGCACACGGCGGGGCACAGCATCCCTCAGAACACCCCAAAACTGACCCCTTGGCCGGAGCAAGGACATTTTCCCAGCGTAACGCCGGCTGCAGCACCCGCTCCCTGGGGACCCGCAACCGAGGGTGAGATACAGAGGTGGGGGACGCGGGTGCCTGGTCCCAGCCCACGGACGATGCCCCGCTCCAGCATGGGCACCGAAGCAGGGTGCCCAGCCTTTGTAAGCACCTGCATGAGCAAGGGCAAGAGGCGAGAAGCAGGCCAGCCGGCAGGGCTTCGCCCCCGCTCCCCAGGGAGGTGAGAAGGGGGCCGACGGCCGCCCCCCGCCACCGTCGTGGGCAGCAGCAGGATGTGCTGTCCCTCCCCTGCACTTCCCAGCGAACGCTTTACATAACTTCTGCTGCTTAGTCACAGCTTCGACTCTTTTTTTTTCCTTTTTTTTTTTTTTTTCCCTTTTTTTAAATTTTTTTTTTTTTTTGGAGCGATTTTCTCAGCCGCATCAGAGCGCGAGTCATTTCGGCAAGGGAAGTCCCTTCCTTTCTTCCGTTCCCTTGGTAACTGCACAAATTTGCCTTTCAAATGATTCATGACCGGGGTGCTGTAGGAGTTCCCTCCTCCAACACAAATCGCTCCCACACAACCACACATGCCCGATTAATCATTGATTAGTGTCTCTTCCGCAAGGTAGACCCGGCGAGCGCACAACCCTGCCACTCTCCTCCGGCCATCGCCGCCGGGATCCCCGGATGCTTGTGGGGGGACGCGGCCAAGAGTTTGCAAGAGATCCCATCCCCGGACACATTTCATAGACTATATATGAAATATCCCCGGGCTGGAGGGGACACAACGCTGATGGGAGCCAAGTGCTCTCCATGGGGCCAGCGATGAAATCGGAGCTCAGCTCTGGCTGACGGTGATGGGTAAACCTGCCCCGAACTCCCAAGTGCATCGGCAAAACTTTATTCTTGATCTAATTCTTATTTCCCCCCCTCAACTACCTTAGACTAAACAAGCGGCGAGCTGAACCAGAGGGAAACGTGGCGTGCCACAGGGTCATCCACCACCACGGCCAGGCCACAGGGACAGAGGCCAGCAGCAGAAAAGAGCCAGAAAAGTCCTTTTTGGACCCGCGGTGAGCAAGATGCAACAAGGCAGAGCATCAGCCCGGGCTGAGCCGTGCCACGATGTGCCTCCGCACACCAAGAGCTGCACCGCAGCTCAGGAAGCAGGCTGGGACGGAGCCGGGAGCCGGTGAGAACTGGGTGCCGGGAACATCTCAGCTGGAAAATAAAATTAATCTGCAAAATATCTCCATACCGTTTCGGTACGGTTTATCTGATTTATTCTCTCCTCGTTAAGAGGAGCTAATTAACAAACCATCATTTAAATAAACAGCAGGGAGAGTGTTTGTAACCTCTGCTTTATTGAATTGTGACAAATTATTAGCCTTTGCATGTTAAATGAAATAGAAGCATCGAGGAAAAAACCTTAATTCCCATCTGCATAACGATGATACCTGCTGCGGAGACGAAGGCAGGGGGACCAATTCATGGGGCAGCTCCCAGCGATTGCAACAAACCGCATGTCCTACACATGAAAACATCCCAAACAACCCCCAAAACAGTCAGATTTCTGGACGCTGAATGCTTTAGCACCGCGGCTTCACCCTAAATTCACCCCTAGGCAATGGTAGGGCCCGAGCAAAGCCAAGAGCATCCGCGGGACAGGGCTGGGCCGTGCAGGGCTGAGCGGAAAAAACTGCGAGCAGCTCACAGCCCCTGCTTACCAGAGCCTCTCTGTAGCTGTCGTAACCACCTTGCTCATCATGGATCCTTGGCAATATAATGATAATAATCATATAATGCACGTCTCTGCAGAGCCTGTCATCCCGAGCGCAGCCCCGAGTGCTTTGCTCGGCATCGTGTGTGCAGAAGAGGAAGGTGCTGCATCGCTGGGGGGCTGAGCCGGGCGCGGGGGCTGCAGCCCTGTGGCGGTGCCAAGGGGGAAAACCGCGGCCGCGTGCCCTGTGCCGGCACCACTCTCCCAAGCACGGTGCCCAGAGCAGGGCGGAGGAGGGGGATGGCTTGGTGGTGAGGGATGAGGGCAGGGAACTAGACGTGTTGGGGTACCTGGTGCTTTCTCCCTTTCCCCCAGGCCCCAAAATGGGCTGCAGCAAGAAAAAGCGCGCTCGGTGCCCACGACGGAGCCCCGTCCCTGCTGTGCCAGCCGGGCTGTGGGGTGGCTGTTCCCCAAGACACAGCAGAGCAATCGCACTCCCCCCCCATGTGCTTTCAGCGCTTCCTGTGTCCCGGGGGGAATTGCTTAGTGGCAGCTTTTCACGGGGTTTGGGAGCGTAATTACCTGGGAGCATTAATTACAAGGCAGGCGAGCATAAGCCCAAGCAGCAGTTCATACGGAGCGAGAAAGCCGGGGTTTGCGGGGATGCAAAGAAGGTTTAACCCTCTTGCACACCGGGGATTTGCAGACCAAATTTCCCCCGGGCAGAGCACGGGAAGGGACGGAACACCCCAGGACTGACGGAGCACGGCAGCAAAGGGCAGAGCAAGGACAGGCTGCTCCCGGCGCAAACCCCGGCGGCAGAGCAGGCACTGAGGTTTGCCGGAGTCGTGGTGTTGCACCGAGAGTGGAAAAAGAAACGTGGGGTGGGGGGTTCCCTGCAGCGTGAGCGGCTGCAGTGGGTTAGCACAGGCTGCAAGGAGGTGCAGGGACGTGGCTTATGGCTGCGATGGCCTTGTGCAAACACTTGCGCTTCTGCAAAGATACATACTCGTGCAAACTTATCCTTGTGCAAAAATACACGCTTGTGCAGACACACGTGCTTGTGCAACCAGATGCGCTTGTGCAAAGAGACCTTTCCCCCCACCGCCTGCTTGCCCTCGGCTTTCCCCAAACTCCCTTCTCTCCTTCTCCCGGCTGCAGCCCAAGGAAGGCAGCACTTCCCCCTGGTGCTGCCTGAGAACTTCCCCAGCGGAGCAGCTCTATTCTCCCGCAGCTCAGGCCAGTCGTGCTTTGGTGGTGGTTTTCCCACAGCAGTACGTGACTGCTCTCGTATCGTTCCGGCATTGCAGGCCCTAGGACGGCATTGCATCGTACGCTCACCCACTGATCCTATCGCTGTTGACTAAAGACTGTGTTTAAGGCTAATATGAACAGTTTGCTCTTTAAAACACATTCGAACTATAATTTCTATACATCGTTTCTGAACTTTTATTTTAAAACAATTAGCCAAAAAGCCCTTTTCATATGATATTTGCAGAGAGCCTGACAGTAACAGCAAGTAAACCCCATCTGTCTGCAGAACATGAATAATAGCAGTTGACACTCAACTTGGGATACCGCTCACGGGAAACCTGTTCAACACAAACCTCATCAGGGAAACACATGCCCCAAGGACTGGTGCCAGGTCCTGGCAAACGTGGCAGTGCCGAGGCTCCCGCCGCTGCAGGGCTGCCGGCATTTCGAGGGGACTCAAACTTGCCACGTGCCAATGGAGGACCAAAGAAGCTTGAAGCACAAAGAAAACTACACCCAAGCAGCAACCTCTTCTGCTTATTTTGGTTTTCCCTAGTTTTTTTTTCATTTATTAATAAAGGCTTCATTAACAAACAGCACCAGAAACTCACACCACAGAACTGACTATTCCAAGGAGCCCAGTCATCAATTAAAACCACATTTCTCTCTGTTCTTTCCCTTTCAAACCCTCGGTTTAATCCCCAAAAAGTAGAGTCAAAAGGGCACCCCACGAGGAGGAACACCACCACGGCACCAACTATTACAGCTGCCCCGTCCCCTGTGCGAGGCGGAGGGTCCCACCGGCGCGGTCGGGATCGGCGATCCCACGGCATCACAAAGCCAGCCAGCGGCACGGGGACCGCAGAGGCTGGATGGTGACAGAATCAGGCCCGGCGCAGGTGGGGTAACCTGCCCTGGCATTCCGGCATCTCCCGAAACAGGGATCCCTCCTGCCCGCTGGATACCCAAAAGCTGATTTTTTGTTCCCCACTAACATCAATTAACGCACTAAAAAGCATTCCCTGCCCCTACAAGATTTCCCCCCTCGCCGGCCGCAGCTGGCACCGCTGGGATGCTGAACGCGCCCGGATCGCAAGAGTTCTGCAAAAACGTCGCCGGCGTGTCCGTACAGCGCTTCACCCAGGAGCCGAGGAGCAGAAATAACAGCAGCCAGCAATTAACAGCTGCTCTCTATTAATTTTAACAAATCCAAGCATTTTGCCTAAGCTTGACCCCCATCCCGTGTGCTGTATAAACACGCTACAGGGGAAAAGTTTGCTTTAGAGCACGTGCGTCGGTGTCCCTTTGGGCTGGGGACAGGGATGCTCGCTGGGGCAGGGTGCAGGGCCACGTGCGTGGGTGAGCAGCCGGCCCCCCGCAGCTCCCTTCCCAGCCTCTCATCGTGCAAAAATCCTGTAACTTTTAAGGTTAATAAAGCCCTTGTTTGCTTAAGATAGCACCTGTTTCTATGGTGACACTTGCAACCCGGAGCCTGTTTATCAACCAGCAAGGAGAAACGCTCTGACAAATGCAACCGCGGGAGCAAGCACCACGGGCGAGGACCGCTGGTGGTGCTGGGACCTCTGGGATCGGGCAGGGATGCTACGGTTCCCCGGCACCCAAACCCACCGGTCCCATGCCCATGGGTTGCCCACCCCGCTCCGCAAAGCCACAGGAGCCACCGCAGCCCCGGGGTGGGGGGGACTGCACCCCAGCGCACCCACCGTGGGGAGAAAAGCCATTTAATGGGATGGGCGATGGGGTGGGAACGGCTCTCCTACAAACTCCGCGTTGATGTATTTCCCCTATATGACCCCGGACTGGTCTCCGACCAGCTCCGTGCCTCAGTTTCCCCAAGGCCCCTGACTGGGGAAGGGGTCGGCGCAGCGAGCCGAGCCGTGCCGGGCGGCAGCAGCGCCCGCTGGGTCCCGCTCCGCTCCAGCCTGGCGCAGGATTTCTCCCGGCTGGCAGAACTGGTTTCCATAACGACTTTCTCTTACAAACATATTTTGATAAAAATAAAGTTAAAGCAGCGAGGCTTTAGTGGAGTACAAATTTGCTGCTCTCTCCCTCCCCCTTCCTCCTCCCCAAGGAGGGGGAATAAAGACGGAAAGCTTTCCATTTGAAGGGCAGTATTTTCTCCCTTCTCTTTCTTTCCCCCGCTGAATACAAAATGGAAAGCCTTGTTTACTGGATTTCTCTGTAAACTGGTTCCGACTCTGCCTAGTTACCTGATGCTCTACAGTATATACAGGATAATGTGATAAATTCATTTCCAATTCACTGCATTATCCTTTGAATATTTTAATGACTCATTGAATGGAGTAAAAAAAAAAAAAAGCTATTTCAAATGAACAATTATGCTGCATTAGAGTAAAGGCTGATTATATTTAAACACTGCTTGCATGGATAACGGGACATATCGACCTCCGCCTATAAGAGCTAATTTGGCTCTTATCTCTAAATAATTTTACACTGCAAATTACCATGAAAACCTAAAGGGCTTTAAAAACATTCATCAAAAGATATTATTCCACTTTGTAGCAACATTTTTATTTAAATTATTTTGAATGGGAGTGAAAGCATCTCTCGTGTTTGACAATCGGAGGAGCGGCAGAGCAGCGGCTGATAAGGAACGGCGAGCGGCACTGCGGGGATGGGATGCTCCATCCCAAAACCCACCTGGAAAAGCAAATTCAGAGCTGAATCCCAAACTTGGTGGTGTGCCAAGATACTGCAACACCTCTAATGGCATTTAGCGCCGCCAGAGCCGCGGCCCTCCAAACCTGGGGATGGCAAAGCCCGGGTGCTGCCGGGCCGATGCCGGGGTTGTCGCAGCCCCCCAAGTCATCGCGCCGGGCGCCCCGTCCCTCGCGGAGAAAGGCACTTGAAAGCCCCTCTCTGCACCAAAGCAACAGAAGGTGTCATGTAAAGCCTACACGGTTATTTTAGAGCCAGTGTGCAAATAAGCCTGTCAGCTGAAGCTCCTCGGAGCCAAGACTTCCATATACCCCCCAACGATCTGCATTTCAACGAGACACCATGTGTCGGAGCCCGGGGAGCCGCCGGCTTCGCAGAAGCGATTTGGGGCTGGTGCTTTGGGAAAGCTCCGGCTGCGGCCTCTGGGAATGGGGTGGGGGGAGATGCTGCGACTCTCCCCCC
>VYZV01010347.1:47727-88845 GCA_013401275.1 Pandion haliaetus
CGCTCCCATCGGCAATGGGGACCCACCTCCGGGCTGGGGCGAGGTGATTTTGTTCTGGTGCCCTGCGAGGATGAGGCTGGGTTTGGTGCTGTCTTATAGTGCAAGGGAGATGTATACGCGTATATGTGTGTGTATACATGAGGGAGAGAGGGATATACACACATGTGACATATATATATAGCATATATATATATATATAAAATTATATATATTTTTATATATCGTATCACTATATACATTTTATCTATNTAGAATCACAGAATATCTCAAGTTGGAAGGGACCCATAAGGGTCACTGAGCCCAACTCCCTGCTCATATATGTGTATATATATATTTATCTCACGATGAAAATACTTAAGGTGGGGTTGGGGTCAGCCCCATCCCTGGCAGAGATGTGGCACCTGGAGATGGGAAAGCTCTTCTCCTTCCCAAAAAACTCCTTTTTCCCCCTCCTACATGGCCTGGCAAGGAGCTCTCTGACCTTTTATACCACAAACTGAATTGCCCAAATCCCAGGTCAAAAAAACCACCTTCCATTTGCGCTGGTGAACTGGTTTTAATCCCGCATTTCCCTTCTTTGCTTAAATGATCTTATACTCAAAAAAAAAAAAAGAAAAGAAAAGAAAAGAAAAACACAATAATTAGCAATAGCGAAAGCCTCAGACGGATCTGTGTACAGAAGGGAAAACAAGAGCTTGGGCTTCTTTGCGTTTAGTAAATATTAAAATTAATGAGAGACTTTCAGGACCCTGTTGTTAGAAATGCAGAAGGGTTTCTGTGAAGGATTAAAAAAAAAAAAAGCCCTGTACACAAATCTCTGCAATTATTCTGAATGCTTTATATTTTTCAGCCAATTATAAAATTCATGGAAAGTATTAATATCCAATTTTAATTTGCTCAATATTCCCATTAACAATAAAAAGTCTAATTAAGGTATCTGTACAAAAAGCCCTTAGCAGTAATTTCAGAGAATAATAGAGGAGAATGACAAGATATTTCTTGTTAAATGCATGCTGCAAATTAATTGATATCTTAATTAGACTTTAGTACTAAGATTATTAGTTAGATTGATTCAGGGCTGAAACACCTTATCTTTTAAGAGATAAAAGCAAGCAGGAGAGGAACAAGCTGATTTTCCAAAACCTTTCTGGAAGCAAACCAGTGATAGGCCGGGACAGCTCGGGAGCAATGCCCCGCTGCAGGGTAAGGGCTTGTCCGTCTGTCCCATCCGTCTGTCCTGTGGCCACGGAGCTGGGAAGCAGCAGGAATTCAGCCCAAACCCATTTTCCTCCCGTTTGCTTCCCCAGGCTGGAAACACTTTTCTCAGGGGAAAAAAAAAAAAAAAAGGGAAAATTTGGCACTGGAAAGATTTTCACCAAAACCGCTTTTTTAACCAAAAAAAAAAAAACAAAACGGCAGCAAGAGATGTTTGAAACGATCGCTTGTCTCTGCAGGGAAAACTGGTGGTGGGGAGTTTTCAAAGTGGGTTTTTTTCAGCATTTCCTTAGAAGAAGAAGAAAAAAAAAAACCCAGCAATATTTTTGGACCAGCTTCGCTCTATATAGCCTGAGGAAGCACTCCCCTACCTACACGCTGAGCACCATTTACATTTCTCTCCCAAACGCTCATCCTTCGGGATTTCACCGAGATGCTGCCGTACCGACAGAGATGTGCATCCCGTGGGAATTCAACCCTCCGGGGCAGGAACGCCCGATGCACCCCGGTACTTGGGGAAGCCCAGAGCTGCTGGGACCCCAACACACGGACCCCACGGAAGGGGACTCACTGGGATGTCGGTGACCAGCCAGTGCCTCCAGAAGCGGTTCCTGGGGTTGGCTCTGCTGGGAGCATCGGGGTCCACCAGCACCAGCACGTACTTCTTGCTCTGCAAAAGAGGAGAGGAGAACGTTCTGGGCACGGTGTGCGGGACTGGGAGCTTGCACCCACGGCGTGCGAGCAAGGAGCAGCCCTCCAGGAGTTTTATCAGCCCCCCAAATACTTTTTTTTTCCCACGCTTTCCCATGCATGCACACTTTGACAGTTGCATTCATGCAAAATGCACAGAGAAGGCGAGTGATGAACGTGCACCAGGGGAACGCGAGGGCCACAAACCCACTCGCAATGAGTTACTCCTCGCGATCTAAAGCTCTTCAAAGAGAGGAAGAACGGGGGTTTTCTGCTACCTCCAAATAAAAGGCGCCAAAGAGAATTTCCTTCCCTGCCAGCCATCAAGTTGCGGCAGGGGAGGTTTAGATTGGATATTAGGAAAAATTTCTTTACAGAAAGGGTTGTCAGGCATTGGAACAGGCTGCCCAGGGAAGCGATGGAGTCACCATCCCTGGAGGTATTCAAGAAGTGTGTAGACAGGGCACTTCAGGACATGGTTTAGTGGGCATGGTTGATGGTTGGACTCGCTGATCTTAAAGGTCTTTTCCAACCTACATGATTCTGTGATCCTCTAACCATGTCCTACAGCGGCGCAGAGCAGAGCGATGCATCACAGCACATGGGACTTTCCATCGAGGATTGCAGTCCCTGGGAGACGGGGATGGGATATTTTGGGGATTCAAATGCAGCTCCAGCCCTGGGGTGGTGGCTGGGGACAGGCTGGATGCACCAGCCTCCCTGAGGGTGGCTGTGAGGTGCTAAGCTCTACCTAACAAATCCCAAACTAACCGAAAGATGCACCAGGGATGCTGCAAGAAGGCAAAGCTGTTGCCTCATCACGCAACCCAGGGGCTCCGGTACCTCTTCTTGGCGATGGCAACCGGGCAATGAGAGCAAAGACTCACTGATGATGCTGACTCAGTCCCCCCGGATCCCCCCCCAGCCCACCCCAGGTCTCCACCGAGGGTGTCCAGCACCCAAGGGTGCCACCGGCGCTATGAGACCATGTGGATATTTTGGTTCCCCAAGGATGGAGCTGGGTTTGAAGTGACCTCTGGAGGCTGTGGATAGAAAACCTGCTGATCTCGGGGGATTTGGCAGGACTTCAGGCACCAGATTATCCTGCAAGCACCCAGATTAAGGGATCTATATCCTAATAAAACCTCCAGGTGCATCTGTCAGCTTGCCAGCGGTGCCACGCATGGCTCCAACATGCCCGAGGGCTGAGGTTTCATAAACGGCTGGGGGATTTAGCCATGCAATTCCCACCGAAATTAGCTGGAGCTCTGTGGCTAAATCCCCCGGTCGCTTGTGAAACCAGGCAGGGATTTTCACAGCAAGGTTGTTGGGGTTGAGACAACATTTTTGCTCTATTTCCTAACCCCTGGTTGGGGCAAATGGGGCAAACAAGCCCTGGGGTATTGAGATCCCTTGTAGACCCTTCCCTTTGCAGCCCACCAGAGCCCTGCATCTCCCCGTCCCCCCTCGCAGACCCCACCTCCACAACAACAACCGGTTTAACCAGAAAACGTGGATTTCAACCCATTTAGCAAACCGCTTGCAACAGTTGCAGAGAAAATCCCAAACTCATGCAACCGCCCTGCCTGGGAGAATGGCCAGCAAGACGCTGCTGCCCTGGTGCATTAATCCCAGCCTGGCTCAAGGCATTTGCATCACTGGGGGGGGGTTACGCCAAGCATGCAGATGTATGCACAGAAAAGGGGCTGTGATGGTGCCATTGCATGAGGCCGAAGCTCAGGACCTCGGAGCGGAGCTGCCACCTCCCTCCCCGCAGTGCTCACAGCTGCAGCCGGCTGCATTGCTGCGAGCATCCCGGAAAAAAATCAGCAATATTCCTTGCCGAGGGTGAAATTGGCATTTAATGGGAAGGAGGAGGGACGGGGGGGAGAAGAAGCCCGACAACCCAAAAACCCTGCGCTGGAAGTGTGAAGGAATTTGAGCTCTAACTTTGGGGAGGGTGCGGAGCTGAGCACGGCGTTTCTGAATCTCTCGTCTCTGCTCGGGAGCCCAGCTGGTGGGAACAGAACGTGTAGTCATGGGACTGTCATCGTGTGCTGTCCAGGTTAACATGTAGCATTTCTATTACTATTAACAGACTTTCTGCTCCTCACTCCATCTGTTCTTCGAAATAATTGCAGTTGTACAGACCATGCCTTCGCTACAGGCAGGCTCTGGGGAGAGGATAGTGCTTTTATGCAAAAAAAAAAAAAAGGGGGGGGGGAAGGGTTAAAAAATAACAGCAAACACGAGAATAGAGTGCAAGCGAAGTTAACAGCAGGCTCGCAATTCGGTACAGATTGTGGCCTAGAAAGGTGGCGATGCACGAGGCCGGGGGCCGGCGAGGCCAGACCCCCGCGGGGATGGGAGCCGGGGTCAGCGGCCCCGAGCTGGGCTGGGACCGAGGGATTTTTCTCTCTCATTACCTGCAGGCCACCCTAAGAGGCACAATCCCTCACTGTCCACCTAAAGATAGCAAAGCCCTCCACGACCCGAGTTAATCTCCCGGTGCTTAGGTGCCGTCGCATCCCGTGCCAGCAGCCAGGCACCGCTCCCGGGGCTGCACCGGCCCCCCGCAAAATCACCCCAAAAGTCGAGCAAACCCTCTGGTCCGTGTCCCCGAGCGATGCTACGTACCCCAGACACGGGGTAGGTGGTTTTTCACTGGCTCTGCTTGTAAGCAACAGAGCAGCCGGAGTGCTGGTGATTTTAGGGGGGGGGGTTAATGCTGAAATCCCTCCTCGACACAGGCTAACAGCATTAGCTGCTGTCAGGGCTCCAGACAGGAGCCAGCCCGAGTGACACGGGAGCTGCTCAGCTTTACAAGCATGAACCAGCCCCGGGGATTTTTGGAGAGGAGGAAAGTGGGTTTAGAGCATAAAATTCCTCAGTCCTCCAGTGCAGAAGAACGGGCGGCATCTTCCTTTGGAGGAAGAGGGAAGAAAAAAGCCTTTTTGGGTTACCACAACTAAAAATTGGGGGTAACAAAGCACCCCCGACACCTTGTCACCCTTTTCCGCTCAGCCCGGGGCACAGAGGAGCTGCTGGTGCAGGGGACCCGGCAGGGACACGGTGCGTCCCACCACTGTCACACCAAAGGGACAATGCTGGGCTCATGCAAGGGTCACCCTTCTAAGGGTCACCCTTCCAAAGGTCACCCTTCCAAAGGGTCACCGTCCCAAAGGTCACCCTTCCCCGCTCCCCAGCCATTCCTCTCACCGAGGCGCTTTGCAATTAGCATTTAACCATCTCAACGAGCTCCTGCCTTCCCCGAGGGGTCGGCACTGCAGCCGGAGCCGTTGCTTTACCCTCTGGCTTTGCACCCCGCGTCCCCGGCGTGCAGGCGTCCTGCCCGGCTTCAACACCCGAAACGAAGCCAAAGCAGCAGAGCCGGTGGCAGATGACAGCAGCGCTGCGTGTTGTGTTTTCCCTGCTAATTGTTTCTAGAGGGGAGCAGCAGCGATACATCCAGTTATTACTGCAGAAAGCATCAGCTACTCCAATTAGGCACAGGTTTAAGAAACTTGCTCGGAGCAGGCAGGGAGTTTTCAAGAGGCAGGCAGGCAGGAGAGGGATTTGTGCGCTGAGGATACACACACAGCTCAATAGATCCCGCGGAGCTAGGGCTGCACAGGAATTAAAGACTTATCCAAATGAAAGCAAATAGGGTGTTAAGCGACACACATGTAGAGCGAGCGGTTTCCTTGGAAACCAGCGCACATGGAAGCGGCACACATGCAGCGCCCTGGCATTTTCGGCAGCGCCGGGGCAGCCGCAGGGTTCTGCCCTGCCGGGGATGCCCGCGCTTGGCTGGGGATGGAGCCAGAGCAAAGGCCCCATCCTGCCGGCCGTGCCTGCTGCAGGGCACGGAGAAAAATGGCACAAAATGCACTTTCTCTTGATTGTGAAGGGAAACTGGACGGTGCCCAGCTTTGCTGGCCCCACTCGCCTTAGAAATTCAATCCCAAAACTAAGGACAGTGATGGGCAAAGCCCCAGCCAGCCCCCCCCAACCCAGCGCCTGCTTCCCAGCACAGGGTATAGGCGGGTTTGGTTGATTTTGAAAAGTCCATCTGGATCATCCCCAGCTCATCCAGCCCTCGGAGCTGCTCCTTGTTTGCACCTGCCCGCAGCAAGGGCTGTTACGCTGCTCACAGCAAAAGCTGCCGGTAGCACCAGCCCCTCGCCACGCAAAGAAAGGTGAGATTTCCAGCTGACCTATTGCACCCACATCCTTTACAGCTGCTAACGAATTTGCCAAGGTAGGGAGCTGCTGCAGAAGCAAACCACGGCACCAACAGATTAAGACGGTATCTGAGCCAAAAGGCCCTCCGCCTCCCCGGGAACTAAAGCTCAGCATTGCAATAGCCAATATTATTTTGCTGCGGAGGATTTCAGGGTGACGGATGGCACGAGACGATGCTGATCGAGGCTGGCCAGTCCCTCCGGTGAAGAGATGGGACGTGGTGATGCATCCCGAGCACGCAGCACCCAGGCGGGAGCTTGCACCCCAGCACGGTTTATGCAACTGCAAGCCCAGAAAAATCTAAATATACCCAAAGCGACCTGCCAGAGTGGGGCGGGAGTTCCTGGATGGGCAGGGAGATGGGCAGGGTGCCCCAGCATCCTGGGAAACAGCATCCCGGCTCTCCCAGGCAATGGCTCAAGGGCTCCAGCCTGCATCCCACCGGTGCAAGAGTCAAAGCGGTGCTGCTCCTCCTGCGAGGTGGAAGTGCTGCGAGCACCAGCTGAGAGCTGAGAGTCAATCTGGGCTTTTTTCTTGGCTTGTCCCCAGTACTAAAAAGTTTCTATAATGGGCACATAGTTAGAAATTCTGCTGCTGATGCTTCGCCAAAGAGAAATTCTAGCTCCTTCTTCGGTGGTTAGCAGCACGGGGGGGTGAGGCAGGCAAAAAATTGTTTGCAACCGAGTCCGTTATTGTGGCTTTGGGAAAGAGCTGCAGAGCGCGGCAGGATTTTACCGTCTTATTTTAAACCAGCACCTCACCACTTCCACGTTCTTCTCCCCTTGCAAAAATAGGTCAGCAATATTAACCCTACTCCGCAGGACTTGCCCAAGGGGACAAGTGGCACCGTCTGAACGCTTGACCCAACTCTCCCAGTCTGTGTCCCCCCCTGGCCCCACGCTGCCGAAGGGAACTTCATTGACTTTCTAACACTCTGCAACTCTCCCCATCCCTTCTCTCTCCCCCGGGGCTCGCCACAGCAAAGCCAGCCAAATATTTATGCAGCCTAATGTTCTAGTAAGAATTGATTAATCCAGGATCGTTAAAGCGAGCGCGGTAAAGGTCTGTTCCCAGATTAAGGTCTTGGGATGCGTTAAGGAACCGTTTATCTGCTACAAAAGGAGAACAGTTTGGTTTCCCTCGTAGCAGAATAAACCAGCTCCTCGCAATAAAACTGCAATGGGTGTGTTACATGCTTAACATAACCGAGCAGAAAGTGGGATAAATCTTCCAAGGGGTCCATCATGCTGTAAATACAGGTTTGCAAGAGGTGGCTGTGGAGGAGGCTGTGCCTCCAGATCACTTTTTTTGCGGGGGAAGAAGAGCAACAGGCTGTGCTTCCTCGCTCAGAGACCCCATGGCGGATCATGCTCCCCAAAACTGAGGTCCATCATCATCACCTGCAAGCTGACTGCCAGACACCGAACATCAGGGGAATGGGGCGGCATATTTCAGCCCCACCGCTGCCCATCTTCCAGCCAGAAGAGAAACCCAGAAAAGACCAGCAAAAAAAGAATTAATATAATAATATAATTAATAAAAGAAGCCCCCAACCCACGCTGCCGAGCCGTTGCTCCGTCCCCCCTCCCCTTTCCCAGTAGTTATTTATTGCCATTTGGGTGGCACAGCTTCGGGGTCGAGCTAACGAGCATCGTGTGCTCGTCCCTGGGCTGGGCACGCCGAGGCCGGCAGCGCTGCCCGCTCCGCAGGCAGGGAGCTGGGGATGAACTCGGGGGAAGCGACACATTTCCCGAGCGGTCTGCGAGGAGGAGGAGGAGGAGGCGGCGGCGAGCGGCCGCGATGGCAGAGCGCAGCCTTCCAGCCCAATTACTATCACGCGGGGGGACACATGGATTGGTGACATTTGACATTTTCTACAAAATATTTTGATGCAAAATGGCACCTCCGTCACAAATTATTTTCCAAATCTTGGCTTGGGTTTGGGTGGGTTCTTTTCTGGGTTTTTTTTTTTCCCCTCAGAAAAAAGAAGGATTGCACAGGGTGACATTTGCAAGCGAGCAAAGGAAAGGGCCATCGTTTCCCTACCATAAGCAAAGGGGTCATGGTGGCCATGTCACTGAGCAGACAAAGCAAACAGCACCAGCGGGGGCAGATGCACAAAAAAAAATCCAGGCTTTGCTCTGGGGCATCGCTGTGCCCCAGCTGACGCACCCGCTCAGCCCTTGGGGACCTTCAGAGGGCTTTTTCCCCCCTCTCTCCCATCCGTGCAAGGGAAGGAGCCGCTGCAGCAGCTTCCCAGGCCCTGGGAACATCGGGGGGCCGAAGCCCTCCCCGGCAAGGCAGGGGTTACCGGCGCTGGGAATTGCTGAACCCTGTGCTACCAGACACCTCGGGAAAGCTGAAATGACTTTAAATGCCTAAACATTTTAAAACAAACCCTGGAACAATTCAGCTCCTAACTCCTTGCCTGCTTTCTCTCCCTCCTCGCTCTCTCTCTCCCATTTTTACGGTTTCCAGAGCTGTTTTACGCCTCATTACCTGCACACTGTGAGTGATGTCTGTCGGTCCTAGAGCTGTAAATACCTTAAATCATGCTTCATTAAGAATATCTATGGTGCTATTAAAGAGCTATAATAGACAACGAGTTAACAGATGATTAAATATGAACTCCATTTGTGTCAGTCACCAGCGTGCAGGAAGAGGCTTTAAGTTTTTTAAACTCACTCTCATTATCTGGGGAAGTGGGGCTGCAGCTTGCGGGGATGGAGGGGGATGGAGGGATGCTCGGATGGGGATGAGGCGCAGAGATGCTCCTGCACCAGGGACAGCCGGGCAGGACCAGCTCCTCCGCTTTGTGACTCCGAGCTGATGATCCTGGCAGCCCTTTGCTTGGCTGTTCCTACCCATACAAGCAAATAGCACCCGGAGACACGTGCAACAGCTTGATCTTTAGGGTCTAGTAGCCAGAGATCAAAAATAAAAGAAGATAAAGGAGGAGGAGGACCATGAGGAGTTGCCAGGCTGCTTTGATGGGATGGGATGGGGAGATGGATGGCTACCCGGGGGGAAGGGCTGGAGGCCGGCAGGATGGACGGTGATGCAAAAGCGGACTGAGCATTGCTGTCTTTCTGATAAAATAATAGCTCAGCACAAACGAGTTGCCAAAGCGCAAATTAAATAATAATTAATAGTATTAAAATCCCATGAGCACACAAAAATACTGGGGAAAATTAAATAATGAGTGTTTTCTTATTTTCTGGATTAGATTTTTTGCTATAAAAATAAAGAGCAGTTTCATGGGCAGCTTCAGCAAAAGTGGATTATCCCACTATTACAATCTCTCCTCCCTGCCGGGGCTCAGGGCTGCGGATGATTCCAAACACCCGGCACATGCATCCCACCACCAAACTGGCCACGGAGAAAGGGGTAGGAGGATCTGGGGACAAGGGCAAACCCCAGTTGTAGGAAAACAAGCTGACCTGATAATTACCCTTCTTCAGCAAGGTGGCCATTGTCACAGCAGATGTGCCCATGATCTTTGCAAGGATGCACTGGGGCTCGTTACACCCCGTGGCACTTGGGGACGAGTGGTGCCTCCTGAACTCCTCGCCATCACCGCTCCCATCCCCTCCTCCGCCGGGATCAGCCTTAAAAACCATCCAGACGTGGACAGGGCTGGCATGGCCGCAGGTGTGGGGACCTGCCTGGCTCTGCCCCATGCCCTGCTCTCGCTTTGTTTTGGATGATGCTCACCCCTACGCAGAGGGCTAGATGCAGGATGGTGCCGAGCAGGTACAACACACCCTCCGCGGTCACCAAATCACACTGCTGCCTCCGTTTCCCCTGCTCCAAAGGAGAAGTTGCTGGCCTGATACCTTACAGAAATAACGGCAGAATAAATTCACGCTCCTACAAGCGCCCGGCGCTCTGCGGCCTCCTTATTTATCATTCCCGAATACGCCTCGACCCCTCGCTGCCAGCCACGACCCCTTTCGCCGGCCGCCTCAGGCATGTCCGCAGGGACCCACAGCCACCCCCGAGGCCATGCGGGAGGGTGGGAGGTCCCGGGGGGGGGACGGGACAGCGTGGGACGGTGGCGATGGCAGCCAGCGGCTGTTGGGGGACGGTGACACGCTGCTCCCCGGGGACCGTGCTCGTGCGGGGACGGTAATTGAATCTCGGCGCTTATATTCAGCCGGAGCCGGCGCGGTGATTAAGTTAACTGGAAATGCCATTTCCGTATTGTTCAAACTCTTAAGTGCCCCAAGGTTCTTATCATTTGCTGCTGGTCCCCTCTGCCCCTTCGCTCCGACCTCGCCTCCCCTCCGGCATTGGGGTCAGGCTGCAGCGGCCTCCAGGGTCACCGAAAGAAATTAATCCCGGAGCCCCTTGGGAGCTGGGCTGGTGCCTCGGCCGTAGAGATTGCAAGGGCCGGGAGGAAAGATGAGCTCTCCTCCCTATTTGGGGAAAAATAAAAGCATTTCAGGAGTGGCAGGGGCTGCTCTGCCCAACTCCGTCCCTGGGGTTGAAACGCCAGCCCACCCACCGCATCCATTTCCCTGCCGCGATTCACCCCCAGCACTTTGAATTTGCTGCTCCCAAGGCACAAATATCCAAAAGTGTAGCGGGGGCCTTGCCCCCACCCCTGATGAACCATCACCACCTCTTGATCTACACCCAAAAACTGCTTTGGCAAAACAACCGAGAAATAACCCTCCCTGCTACGCAAACCGCTCTTGCCAGGAACAGGAGGGAAAGGATGCTCAGCTCAGAACTTCCCTCCCTAGTAAAATATTTAATAATAAACTAAGAGGAGAAGCCAACTGTCTCCCTTGGATGTGGTTTTCATTTGGAAGTTAATAGGATTTTTATTCCCATCCAAAATATCTTTTTTTTTTCTTCTCCTAATGTATGTTTTGTTCTAATAGATCCATCTTGTCATGCTAAATAAAATACAAATCGTATCAACGTAGCCCAGCCGGGAGCGATGAACACCCATGTTGCACTCCCATTTGTCTCCAGCGCACAGACACACCGGCCACCCTCTCCCAAGGCTCCTGGCCCCCATCACTTTGTTAATCGATACCTGTCGAAAGCTTTAAATAATATTTTAAATACCCCAAGTGAGAAAATGTCCACATTAATGTGTTAATTTCCAGGATGCCTTGTTGCTTTGAAATCCCTGAAAAATGGGAAGCTTAAATGAGTCCTATGAAAAGGAACAGTGCATCATTAACACAGCCAGATCCATATCACAGACTGCAGCAATTACCATCCAGTGAAACACTGCAAGCTGTGAAGAGCTTTCATTACCAGGGGTTTTACAGGTCATTCACCTCTGGCCAATCTTACGCTAAAACAAGCATTTTCTGCACCACAGATTCCAGCTTCATTTAAATCCGTAATTGCTTTGATTTCGGTACATATGGAGCACGGGGACTTCATGACTAAGAAATCTATTAGTCAATAAGTTTGCTACTTCTATGGACCTTTAGTCATCTTGCCTCAATTTCTTCCCAGGTTGGGTGATGGATGGAGATGCTGATTTCCATGGTGGGTGCGATCTGCCCCGGCTCCCCTTCGCTGCAATTACGTTCCCGGGTCACCGAGGGGGAATTCAATCAGGGAGCCGGGATGCTGCTTCTGCCTTGGAAACGCAATTCCCTGCCACCGGCAGCCCCGCGCGGCAAATAGCCCTTCTCCAACCTACAGTGAATATTTGATGGTTTTTCATTATTTCCCAGGCCGCGCAGAAGGTGTTTGGTACAGGGATGCTCGGGTGTGAATCAGGCGTGAACCCTCTATCACTATTTTCCCCTCTCCTCTATCCCCCCCAAGACCAAACAGCCCTTTGGGGAGCTGCGGACAAAACAAAAATGTTTTTTATTGCTTTTTTTGAATTTATTTGTACTGAAATGGGCCTATTCACCATGCATATATTAGAAAACTCCCCGATTTAAGAGCCGCAATTTGCACCTTCACATAAACCCCCGGGTGAATTGTGTATCGCAGGGTTATCTATTCCTCCGTGGGTGCTGGCGGAAACAAGAGACAATAGTCTATTCTCTTCCGTACAGGTTCCTACTCAGCCCTGTATCCAAGTGCCTTCCAGGAGTGCATTAAATGATGCGATTAACATCTGTCACGTGCGGTTCAGTCTCTCTTTCAGTCTCTCCCGGGGGAAGGAGCCGCACGTGCAAGGGAAGGGTTTGTTTTGGTGGGTTTATCTTCTTTTTTTCAAAGCGCGCAGCGCACAGTGGGGAAATGCATCTCCGCGGGCAAAGTGCCCTTTGCTGGCTGGAGCGGGGGCTCGGCGGGGGTTGGCATCTTGCAGCCAAACCCCTGTTATTTGGGGCGATGGACCAAGCAAAAAGCTGGTCCTGGGGTGAGAGAGGCTCTCGGGGAAGGTGCGGGAGGCAGATGCCGAGGGGCCGGAGGAGCCCGCCGCGGCAGCAGCAGCACTAAGCAAAGCCTCAGCTGTCGGCAGCAGCACTTGCACGGGGCTGGATTCCCGCAGCAGGAGCTCCCTTGCTTGCTTATACCCCAAAAAGGCTGAATCCTCCTTTAAATAATGCACATTTCCTGCATGTTTCCATTTGTGCCCTGGCAGGAGCTGAGCCCGGAGCTCAGCAACCTACTGACACCCGAACGTGGCCCAACCTGCTGCCGGTCCTAGTCCTGAAAACAAACCCAAATCCCACCATCGTGCAGGTGCAGGGGTGCTGCCTCTGCTCCCTGTCCCGCCAGCACCCAGAGGAAGCCCTCAGCTTCCAAAAACTACCGGCTTCAACACCGGACAGCGATGACGTGCTGCCACTGGGCAGCGATGCTCCAACGTGATGATGCAAAGCCGGCAGCGATGCTCCAGCCTTCAGGAAATTTGGAGAGAGAAAAGCAACACCCTGCTCAGCCCCACTTTGGGGGGGGGAGGGGGGATTGAACCCTGCTGTGTTTTTTGGGGGGGATACGATGAAGCAGGATAGTTGGGTCTTATTGCATCTTAGCAGGACGGGCGGGAGGATGGGATGCTTCTCCCACAGCTGGGATCCTCTTTTAATTGATTTCTCATGGTTTATTGCCTCTTCGCTTTAATTGCAATACAAATGTTTGCTGATGCAATTATTGTGCATATGCGATAAAGCTGTTAGAGGGTGTCGTTAGGTCGTATTTCTTCATTTATTTTAGGGCATGCGAGGGAAAGAGAGAAGTGCGCTTCCTGCACAGATTTCTGGCGATAAAACATAATTCCAAGGTGGGTTTCTTTGTGGTGGGTTTTTTTTTTTTGGTTCAATATACTGAAAGCAAAAAAATTTGCCTTACAGCAGCTCATCTGGGGGTGAAATAATCCACTCAACATTCAGATTATCAGCTAATGCGCATTTGCATTAGAATAGGCTAGAAGAGCTCCCGGGATGGAGCAAGATCCCTCCGGATCAGCCGCTGCCCTTGCACAAAACAGCAATGGATCCTCGCCCCAAACACAAAACCACTCATGGATGTGGCCTCTGACCCCCCCGGCAGGGAATATTCCTTGGGAAGGGGACCCTGCCGTGGGATGTCATTACAAAATATTTAAATTTAAGAATAATGGGGGGGAAAAAGCAGAATTTCCCAGAATTGGCCAGGGCAGCTCATCCTGAGCCACGGTGCCAAATCCCGGAGGTCTCCCAAGGACTCAGACGTGCCCCACGCTGGGATGCTGGCACCGACCCTGCAGCATCAATGGAAGACCAGCAGCCTCCCCTCGCTCCGGGTCTGTGCCCGGCTCAGCCTTAAACCACCAGCAAATTTGGGAGCAGCGGCCGCATCCCCGGGTGAAACGAAGCCGCAATGCAACGCCCTGCACGGAGCTGCAAAAGCTTGCACGGCGAGGGCCGAATCCCGCACACGGACCAGCCGGCAACGGCCCAGGGAGCCCCGCCAGCCGTCGCAAAACCTGACGCTGCACCTTTCCTGTCGCAGCTGTCAAAATGAAGCTGTCGCTGTGACGGCCTCCTCGGAGCCTCGTTAAAAATGTGACGGTTCCCTTAGGCTACCAGGGGAGACATGGCCAAATTAATGAGGATGTGACAGAGTTTACGGGTCAAATTAGACTCCTCTTCCCATGGCTGCGCTCGGTTATGCCCTGAAAATTGAGTGAAAAGAAGGGAAGCCGAGGGTGAGGGACCGCGAGGGGTTCGGGGAGCATGTGCGCTCACCAAAAGAGCAATCCTGTACTTGTCATAATTAATCAGGCGCATGTTAGACAAGCAGAAAGAGCTCGGCCCCTCCGGTAAGGGAAGGGAATTAAACCCTCACCTCCTCGCCCCACGAATCCGGCCTCCCCGGGACGCACCATGCAGGGAGCAGATTTACAAACACATCCTTACAGCTCTCCTACTTAATTTCCCCATTTAAAAATAAAAAAACAGAATTGATTCCCCCCCACACACACCTTCCTTTGTCTGGAACGCAACCCACTTCCAGCGAGAACCGTGACAAACCAGAGGTGTCATCGGCTCAGAGCGGTTGGACGAGGGGAACCTCGCATGTGCGACAGCGAAGGGTTTGCACCCTGCAAACGCACGGTGCCGGTGCTGGCAGCTGCCTAAAACGTCGAGCATTCGCCAGCCCAGCCCAGGTAACGGAGGCTTGGTACCTCTTGAAGACATGTACAGGGTCCAGCCGGCCACGCTGGAAACACCCAGCGGTAGCGGCCGCTTCTGAAAACCTCAGCCCCTATAGCAGCCTATATAGATATAACCCTATAGCCCATGCCCAGGGGTGAGGGGATGCTTGTTTGCCCTTTTCCACCCACTAGCAGCTCTTGGGGGGACTGGGGAGCTTGGGGAAACACTGAGAGAGTCCCATCCGAGGGCAGCTATTTAGTCTCAAACCCTTAAAACCAAAATAAAGCTCGAAACAATCCTGAACCAACCCCTCGAGCCCAAACAGCAGCAAGATTTGGGACCCAGTCCAAGCTCTGCAGCTTAGGCCCATCTCCAAATATCTCCCAACAAGTTTATTTATGGAAAATAAAATCAGTCCAAGATGTTCACAGCTCAGGAATATTTAATGCTATTTGGTGAGAAAGTATTTCCAGCAAAGAGGGAACCGCACAGCTCCCCGAGCTCGGCTCCCGGGCATCACACTGGGGACGATGCTGGCGCAGACCCGCACCCTGGGAGCTCAGAACTGGTCTGACTGGATCAAACGCCTCCCTAATTTAGTTCATACCAATCCTGCTTAATTAATTGGGTCTGGAGGCATAGCGTTGGGCTGTCTGCTAAGGTGAGCCGTGGGAAGAGGCGGGTGCTGAAGCATCTCCGAGGGGGACCATCACCTCTGGGTGCCCACTGCAGCACCCACCGGCCAGCATTGCAGGATGCGCTGCCTGGGGACCTGACCGGACCTATTCCCTTCCCAGCACACCAGGAATGGGAAGCACAATTTCCCTGGTTGGGAAGAGGAGGAAATAGTGGCAGAGCAATAACCCAGATGATGCTCGGACACAGAAACCACCCCCCCCTTGCCATGCCGCCCGCTGCTCACCGCAGGCAGCGATGCCGCTGTTCTGTGCAGTGCAACACTCCGACCGTAAAAAAAATCCACAAAGGCACTTTTGCACCCAAAACGATGGGAAAGGGGACGAACCGCCTGTCCCCAAGAGGCAGAGCAGCAGGAGCGAGCGCAGCCCCCGGGGTGGGGGGGCATGCCACTGCCCCTCTGCCTGCCGATCCCCCCGGGGAGCCACGGCCACCCCGGTGCTGAGGTTAAACCACCGACACGGAGCTGTCTGCCGGGGCAGCCCGGAGTCAAGGGCAGGCCAGACGCAGCGGTGATGGGAGTCACTTTAATAGACACCTGCCACCTGATGGGGAGCGTTAATGCGTCCCCCTGCTCCCGCCGGACACGGATGAGCATCCTCAACCCGGCGGGGCGACCGCATCCCTGCTGCCACCGCGAGATGGGCTGTCACCTTGGCAAGGGGGGGGACACGACACACAAAACAGCCGGGGAGCGGGGGAGAGCGTCGGGGCAAGGCCTGGCTTTTACAAACAGCTCTAATATCCCTGGAAGACGTCTCCGAGTCATGCACCGGGTTGGAAATGTCTCCCATTATAATTATGAGTCATTCGTGACTCAGTGACATTTCTGAAATTAAAAAGCAGTCGCTGGCCCAGCCCTTTGCTGCCCCGTTCGGCGGCTGCGCAAGTGCTACACAACTTATTTTTAATGCTATTTCCCAGACAAACAACCCCCCCAGACCCATCACCCCCCCCCCTGGCTGTGCAGCCGCTCGGGGACAGTCCCCTGGGACAGCAGGTTTTGCATTCACACCCTGAGGTTTTTTTGTTTTGTCTTGTTTTTTCCATGTGGGAAAAACTGGGATCTGAGCCCAACTTTGCTGCCCGGATTGCTCCCGGGGGCAGAGACGGGTGTTGTGTCCGCCTGCACCGAGGCGGCAGGAGCAGCAGCCCCAGGGATGTCACAAGACGGGCGGGATTTCCTAGAGGGTGGCTTTTAAACACAAAACCCTCAAAATAAATAAAAGCAACCTGTTGGGTATTTCCAACAGCCCAGGACTTCGATGAAACCTCCAGCAGAGAGCGGTGCCCGCAGCTGCGCAGCACGTGCCGAGGCTCGGGGCGAAACCAGCGCCGCGTTGTTGCTGCAAACGTCTGCCTGAAAAAGGGGGTTCGGGGACCCTCGGCCACAGGAGGGTTGGGATGGTCACAGCCCACTGGTGTGTGGTCCCCTGGGACGGGCCACTTAGGCACTTTTTCATGAAGGCAGCACTACCCTCATCCCTCAGTTTTATTCTGGGAATGGCCAAATCCAGGGCAGGAAACACCCTGCGAACCGATAAACCCTAATCGTACAATTATTTCCCCCCTCCTCTCCATGGTCTCTTTACAACCCAAGACCTCTGTTATTAAAGCACCAGATTTTAGAGCCTGGGAGGCAGCTGCCCTCGCAAAAGGCATGGGGCAGGGATGCTCAGGGGCAGGGATGCTCGGAGCCTGGGATATTTGGGGGTCGGGATGCTCAGAGACCGGGATGCTCGGTGACCAGGTGCGACAGGCCACGTTCATCGATGTCCCAATTGCTCCGCGCAGGGACGAAGCTCATGGGAGCCCGGCGAGGCTGCGGCAGGGCAGGGTCCGGCACCACAGCGGGACCAGTCCCCCGGGGCTTGGGGGACTTTGGGATCTCACGGAGACCCAGCATGGCGCGAGATGCATCACCATCTGCAGCAGGTGAACCGCCGGCGCGGCTCGGCGCGGCTCAGCATCGCGCAGTGGCTGGGGAACGCACGCCGTCGGCGCCAGGACATATCAGAGCAGAAATAGACCCGGAGCCGTCGTCCCCCCCGCCACCCCCTTTTTACTATTATGTCTGAGAAGCGACGTCTCTCCTTTTTTTTTTTTTCTTTGATGATTTAATCGCTTGGGGATGAGGGCTGCCTGGCTGGGATACAACTGAGCTCTGGGCATCGCCAAAAGAAACGGGGGATATAAAAAGAGGAGGAAGCATCAGTAGCAGCGACGCTGATTGACAGTGAATGAAATGAAGCGGCCAAATTTCATTGGCGTGGTTTGAAATCCCAGGACGATGCGGATAGCTGATGGCTCCTTTCCTAGGGTTTTGCCAGAGCTAGCATTTGCCTTTCATCCTTATTTAATTCACTGTTTGGAGACTGCCACAGGTTTTTTTTTGTGTGTGTGTGGTGGTGGTATTTTAATTGCATGTTTCCCTCCTGGGGGAACTTTTTTTTACATACCAGTGTGTGCGTGTGTGCTGAAGTGCAGCTGGGTGTGCAAAGGAGAGGGGTACGATGGAGGCAGGAGCCATTTGCCCAGCACCTCGGCCGCAGCCCTGCCTCGTGGCCTCAGGCCCTCGCTGAGAACAGTCCTTGAGTGCTTGTGCAATTTATACCCTGGATGCCAATAATTAAAGGACTCAAGGCTGAGGTTTGATAAAGCATTTTCCTGGAAAGGCAGTGTCCCTTGGGGCTCAAACTGTGAGCGCAGCCGCTGCTGGCTGCCTGGGGGGGACGTGGGTCACATTGCCTGGGCAGGGGTCCCGCAGGAATCCCCCGCACTCGTCCGCCTGCAGCCATCCCTCTCCCGATCCCTGGATCTTTGCTGGGAAAACCAAGTATGCGAAGGCTGCGGTCATTTCAGGGGAGGGAGCAGCTCTGCACATGATGCTCCAGGAGCATCTCCCCGGGAGCATCTCTCCTTCGGCCCTGGCAGGTCCCTGCCACCAAACAGCAGCGAGTGGCACCTGCAGTGACATTCCAGCAAGAGAAGACCAAAAAGTACTCTTTTCCAAGCCTGCCTTCCCTTTTCAATGGGGAAAAGTGCCAGGGTTGCAGGGCTGCAGCTCCCGGTGCTCAGGTCAGCTCCGGTGTCCCGCTCTGCCGGCAGCTGAGCCCGGGCTGGCTCATCTCACAGATGGCCTGGGAAGGGCTGAACTTGGAGCATCAGCCCAGAGGTGGCCAGGAGCAGCCAGCGACAGACACCAGCCAAGTTGATCTGCTCCCCAAATGCCAAGAGCCCTTCTTCTTCCTCACAACTAGGTTTCCACCCAAATTCCCAGGCTTTTCACTCCAGCTGGAAGAAATCTGGCAAATCCGTTGACTGCGTGCGACCTACCCCTGTGAAGAGGGAGATCTCCCGGGAGCGGCTGTTCCCAGAGGGACGGGACAAAGCCCAGCAGCTGCAGAACAAACCGGGGGCAAAAACCCGAGCAGCAACCAAATCCCGACCCATGGGGCTGGCGTGTGCCCCCCCCCACCGCCACCCTGGCTCATCACCCCAAAAAAAGCAGCCAGGTCCATGCAGCAAAGTAAGAATTACAAGAGTTTTAGAAGAGAAAAGGTCTGCTTTTGCAAACCTGGGGGGTACGATGCCGTGCCCCCCCAGCCCCAGGTTCATTTTGCTCGGGCATCGCCCTCCCTCCCAGCTGCCGTGTGCCTGCGAAGGGGCTGGGCAGCATCACGGGGGGCTGCAGCATCACGGGGGGCTCGGCAGCGCTGCCGCTTCTCCTTCTCCTCCCACTCGCCAAATATTTGTTTAATGAGGGAATTCCTGTCGTATGTACGTGGGCTCCGGCGCTGCGGGGAGCGCGGCTGCCTACTGCATCCTCAAACGCGAGAAAAACTCCAGAGACGGCTACGAGCCCCTCGATGCACCGACACCAGGCCTGGCGCGAGGGTGATGGCTCCTTGCAACGGTGCAAAGACCCTTTGCACGGGGGTTGCAGCTTGCTGCTGTCTTGCTGCAGCACCGGGGCTGTGCCAGACCGAGGGCATGAAGAGCTGCTGTCCCCGAGCGTCCCCCACGTCCCCCCCTGCCATCACGAAACCTGTCACCCTGCCGGCCACCCCTGCTTTCAGCCCCGAACTGCAGCCCGCGACGCAGCCACTTTGATCCGCTGCTTAATTCCTTCTTCCCATTAATTTCTGATCAGGCTCTGAACCTTCTCGCGGAGATGCTGAGATCAAATGATTAGTTAAGAGACAGTCAGGCGAGGAGAACATGAAAGGGAGAAGTTTTGTTTAAGGATATTAACCCCGGCGAAGCAGCGCGGGAAGCGGCAGAGCCATGAGCCAAGAGCTCCCTCTGCTCCCAGAAAACCCTCCACGACCACAAATGCACCCGCCTCACCGGGACCTGGCCCTTCCTCGAGGCCCCGCAAATTCATCACACCCCAGAGGGAGAAGGGACCTTGGGCACAAGCTGCTGCTGGGGGAAACGCTTGCTCCAGAGGATGAGTTGCTGCTAATAAAGTGTCAGCCAAGGGTGAAATGGTCAGAAAAAGCTCCTGAGCTGGCTGGTACCCCCTGGTACCCCAACTGGGCATCAGGGAGACCCCCTGGATGCAAAATATGTTACATATAAAATCTGATTTATTATTTGATTAGAGGCAGCCCAAGGGAAACAACAGCACTTCTCCTATCACACAAGCAATCCCAGGATGGGGGAAAACGAGGGAGTTTGTACTGCCAGCGCCAAAACCATCACTTGGGAAGGGAAATAAATAAATGTCAGGCCAGAAAGAGGGACTTGGGGGAAGGAGAGCTCTAGTACTCAAAATAAAGGGAAAAGCAAGGAGCAGAAAATTATTATTTCAATTACAATGAAAATGTATTTTATTAGAAAATGTGGATTCATCTTTGATACTTGATACCTAGAAAAGCAATATCCAGGAACATAATATCCCATCTCTGTGCAAGGAGAATGAGTTAATAAATCAGAAGATGAATGGCTTGCAGTGCAGCTAACTGCTCTGGTTAAGAGAAAAATAGTTATAAACTTACTCTTTGCCCCAAAACGCGTTCCTCCCCCTCATCCCCAGGCCTCATCTCTCCCCTCCAGTGGAACTCACTAATGTACCTCATTTCTATGGCTTATAAAAATTCAGGAGGGGAAATCTTAATAGAAGGAAAAAAAATGAATTTAGAGGTGTGGGGTTTTTTTTTCTTCTTGCACCTCCCCCACTGTTAAAAAAAAATACACATGCGGAATAAAAATAACCCACATAGTTCAATTGTGGGGAAGTAGCGAGGATGTAAATGAAGGTGCATTCTTATGTATAGCAGTGCACCCAGCATCTCCGTGGCAGGGCGACTCGCTCGACACCTCTGTTCTGCATGAATAAATATATATAAAAATGTAACGCTGCAAAGAACTCAAATCCGGTAACGGAGATAGTGTTTCTCAGAGGCTGGGAGCAACACAAGCCACCAGCTTTTCTTGTTCTTCCGTATTTATGTAAAGAACCATTGAAACGGTAATGCACGGCCCCCTCCCCGTACAGTGGCACAGCAGAACCTTTTCGTAGCGATGGATGCAACCCCCGCCCCCAGAATTAAGGCCGTCGGCGCAAACCCACTGGTGACAGTGGCAAATATGGGCTTTGCTCGTCTGCCGGAGAGGACAGCGTGCCGGTCCCACGAGCTCCGAGCGCGCTCAGGATCAGGCCACCCGCTTCATCAAGGGGCTCTGGAGACATCGCAAATATTTTCCTCAAATCCGGCACCGAATCTCACCTACCGGAAAAAGTCCCTTGGCTTCCAAGACCCCAAGAAACAGAGGTGCTGGAAGTCACCCGATGGCTCGATTAGTTTCAAACGCGCCGTGCACGCTTGGACACATGCACGCATGCCGACGAGCGAGGCCAGCCTGGGACAGGACCCCCCCGAGCATCCCCAAACCCCTCGGGAGAGGCGACGGCGGCAGTGGGTACTGAGCTGCCTCCTCTTCCCGCAGCACATCCAAGCAGATGGACTTTTTCCCAGCACTATGGACTTTTTCCGCTCCTTTGCCCACGGATAGACAACTTATCCCCCGAGCGGGATCTCCCGAGCCCCTCTCCCAGCCCTGGCAAGCCCGGCATCGCATGGCAGCCCCCCGGCAGAGTGCGGCTGCCTGGTTCCCCATTACACAACCCTGCTCGGGAGATCCTACGTGGGCAGACGTGGGCTTTCCTCTGAATTGCCAACAGCTCTCGCTGCAGCTCAGCAGAACATGAGCAGCTTACATAAACAGTGCTCAGAGTTACCCTGCGTGTGGGCTGCACGCAGCCGCCTGGGGCGGGGGGGAAGGCAGGGAGCCGCCTTTCCCCCCCATTTATTTTTTTTTTTTTTTTCCTCCCTATAAAACCACCCAAACCCGAACAAGCTTCTCCTTGTGGGGGAAAAGGCAGCACGCAAGAGAGAGAAATGACTCAAGTGTTTTGTAACTTGTCACATTCAAAGCTGCAATTTGGAGGCAGGAAGGAGGGATCCAAAATAGTCGCCCCAACCCCAGCTTGTATAACTGAGATCCCCCGTCCCCCTCCCCTCCGCCGGGAAAAAGGGGGAAATTTCTGCCGCAGATTGGCAGCGGGAAAGAGGCAGGTGAGCTCAGGGTTCTTACAGCGCAGGAAGGGACCCCCAAATTGGGAAGAATTACTCAGCTGTGGAAAAGGCTCCTGTGCTGGCAGGGAGGCACCAGGGAAGATGCTGCAGGGGAGGAAGGCTCCAAGGGATGGTTTCTCTGGATGCTGCGATTCAGAGCCCAGTGGTGAGGCTGAGCTCCCTGGGATGTTGTCCCGAGCGGGAGGTGATGCTCGGGAAGCACAGCCGGAGCGGGAAAGCAGGTCGGCGCAGGTTTCCCTGCAGAAAAGGAATGTGGTGAGGGCTGCGCCTTGATCGACTGAAGGGCATCAATGACCTCCGGTGCCAAAACTGAGCCCAGAGCAGGCTCAAGTCCTCCCAGATGCTGGCGAGGGGACAGGAGACACTCGGATAGTCCCATAGGAGGGCTCCAGCAGCGTCAGGGTGTATTTTATGGGTAAACACCTCTCCCATACAGCACTTTCCTCCTGGCTCTCCCCCTCCTCCTGGATCAAGACCACCAGCACCCTTCACAGCTTTTTCATCACAGGCTCAGCAACACACCACAGCCCAGCGTGCCCCACGAGAGCCTGGCTTCACCCAGGCCCCTCTGCAAAGAGCACCCAAAAATACACCCCACGCCAAACACCCCCGACCCGCTGCCAGGTCTGGTCCCAGAGCCTTTCCCAGCCCCAACAAGGTCTGAGGCCGGAGCTGCAGAGCAGGGGTGGGAGCGTGCCTGGCTTTGCACAGCGTCCCTGTTCCAGGAGAGTTTGCTCCTCGTTGCAGCGGACGAGGTGCAGCAGCGGCGGGGAGGCAGGAGGGATGTTTTCCCCTCTTGGTACCAACCCGCCGTGGAGTTGGTGCCAGCAGCACGTGGAGGAGCTGAGGAGGGTTCAGGGGAGCTGTGGCCAGCTCAACCCCTGATTAAACATGATTTCAGACCCCACAAACTCAATTTTCAAGGCACAAGTTGTAGGAGCATCCGGAGGTGCCTGCCTCCTGCTATAAACCCTCCTGCCCACCCAAAACGCCGCTAATATCTTTTGAAACATCAAGGCAGGTCCTGGGGATGGCAGGAGATGCAATAAGTGTGACACCTCACCTCAGGGCTCATTGATCTGCCATCGACCGCGGTGTTGAATCTGACTTTGAAACCCTAGACGGGCTTTGGCATCCGGCTCCGGCTTCGCATTTTGTGGGGGCAGCACTTCCTAAGGGCCTCCTCGAAAATAAAAGGAGTGGGGAATTTAAACGAAGGGAGGGCCGAGCTTTGCAGCCTTTTTTCTAGTGTCACCCCAGCTAAGGCTCTTAAACCCCGAGTGCCCGACGCCCACGCCGGCACCCATCACAGGATAGCGCAGGCTGCGGCCAGCACCCAGAGCATCTCGGGAAAATCCCAAACACAGGGTGGGGAAAAAAAAAAATAGGCTATTTTCAATAGGGTCATCTGCTTCTACAATGCAGGTTGGCTTTGCAGTTAAAAAAAAAAATTAAAAAAAATCAAAAATTCTATTCCTTTACAACAGACCTACCCAACGGGTGCATCGCTGCAGCTTTTGGATTAACAGGTTGAAGACAAAGCAGTTACAAAGGTGCCCCGTGATGGCAGAGACTTGCCCATGCAATAAACTGGCACCACTGAGACAAAAAGCTGAATTTCCAACCTTAACCAGTGCACGACCACACGCTCCCCAGGACGTGCCCACTGGGATCCCGTACAACCCGTGGCACATCCCAGCTCCACACGCACACGAGCACCGGCTCCAATTTTAATACAAAACTGGGTGATTCAATACAAAGTATACATCTGCAGAAGCAACACAATTATCTCTTGGAGTTAAGCGTTGATGGATAGAAGTTTTAATTACCAAACCTTCTCATCCTCCCCCACACACAAAAAGTGTATTTTCTGGCATGTTTATTTAATAATAAAATATGATAAAATTATATGTTAGTGGAATAAGTGTGTGTAAAGTACAAGACGAGCTGAAGTCTGTTTTGTCACCAGAGCTGAAAATATTATCTCCTTTGATCTCTTTGGCTCCCAAAGCAGCTCTAGAAGGAGAGAGCAGCACATGCAGCACATCGCACGGTGCATCCAGCCCGTGGGGGGGTTTGGGGAGGGCAGACCCCAGCTCCTGCCTCTGCACATAGCAGCATGCTCCCCGCTCACGCAGGGCATTAGAGATTGACAGCCTCCACTCCTGCACATGTCCCCATCTCTTGATTTACCCAAAGAGAAGAGCAAGCACAAGCCAGCTGCCTTAATTGCCATGGACAGGGCTAAAGGGTGCCCCTGTCACCCATCAGTATCATTTAGGGCTTGGGAAGTGCCCAAGTCCCATGGGGAACGCCCATCAGACCTCCGTGTTCATATCAGTCTTAATTTCATTTGGTCCTTAACACCACTGTCTGGTTCACGTATCCGTGCTGTACAGTAACGCTGTCTGATGCATCTGATCCCCTGGCACCAGGACGCGGATGCTGCCACGGCACAGGAGCAGCCCTCTGCTCCAAAACCTGGGTCGTAATGGGGAACAGCACCAGCTACTGCCGGTTTGAGACTGGGGGGATACAGGTTACTCACTTCCCAACATACAGACGTGAGGAGGTTGAGGTTCTCCCCTCCCCGCTTTGCATTGCAGCCTACAAGTAATTCTCCAGCAGGAAATTTCTGCCCCCCCGCCTTGGAAATTCACAGCCAACCTGCTAATGAGTCTTTGTGAAACTTGTGCCTTCTTACCTCTAATTTTACAGCCTGTTAGGATTTGAGCTCTGTGGACAGCCTCACATTTGGTTTCGAATTATAGGCTGAGTGGCTGTTCTCTCCTATTATTGTGCTGTCAATCTTGTATTAGCACATTATAATATGGTACACTGAATGCATCTGTTCTGTATATCACAAGTCCTAATTGTCATTTGTTGAATCACTTTGTCTTATATGATTGTTAAGCAATTATTTCATCCAAAGCAACTTAAACTTTGATTACTGTATAGTGTTTACAGGGATCAAAGTAAAATCATCAGCTGCTTCAAACATTTTGCTGTTGAAGTAGGCACAAATGTCTGTCCCGCACACACGTGGATGCCAATACATAAGCAATGAGGAGGACAGACTTGAGGACCTGTAGGTTCTTGCCATCTCCGAAGCCTCTCCTTCTGCCTGGAGGGGAATGTTATTTGTCCAGGATGGTTAAATGTCCAGCAAACACGTAGGTAATGAAAAAGATGTGAAGTGACATATCTGCCAAGATTGCTCATGGAAAGGCTCTCATCGCATCTGGCACCAGCTGTCCCATCGGTCCCCTCCGGTGGGGCAAGGGCCCATCGTGGAATAACACCCCGCACTTCTCCAGTGCTTTCCATCAAGGATGCTCTCCCGGGAAGCCCCCCTGAGGCCCAAGAGGCACAGAAAGTAAAGCAGTGCCTCACTCAGAGGCGCATGGAGGGGACCGCATCCCAAACCAGCTCTGCCACGCAAACCTCAACCAAAGCAGAGATGTTTGCAGCGTGCCAGACCCCGCGCGGTCCTGCCTGGGAGTGGGTCAGCAGAGGACAGGGCTGATGCAGTGCAGAAGAGCCTGCAGCACAGATTCTTTTTTTTTTTGGGTTTTTTTTTTTTTTGCTTTAACACCCCATGCTTAAGCCCTCAAAGAGGCTTTTTGGTAGCTCGCAGGCCTCACACCAACCCCTCTGCTCAGAAGTCGCTGCAAAACCGGGATGGTCCCAGGCGCCGGGGAGCTGCTGGGCTGGCAGCCCTCTGAAGTCAGGGATGCTGGTATGCCACGGCGCGGTCCCAGGGCATGGGAACCCAAACCAGCATCAGCTCCAGCAGGGCAAAAGGGAGGGGTTCGTCACCAGGGGCTTGGGCTAATCCCCATAATATCTGGCTGACAGCATCGGGAAGGAATGTTGGGCCATTGTTTTTTAAGTAGCCCAGACAGGATTGAGAGAAAAACACACTGGTGGCTCCTTAACCCCAGACGGTTCCACGAGCCAACGAGGATACACAAACTGTCAGGAATCTTCTGCTTAAAACCATCTTCTTTAATGAGTCTTGAATTTAACCTGAGTGCCACTCAAAAACCCCCTCTTCCAGCCAGCTGCAAATCACTGCCTGACACAACTAGAGCACATCCCAATTAGGAGATTAAGCAGACCTTCTCCTCCTTTTGTTAAAAGCTAATGGATTTCCTCATACAAGTATTTTCCAAATAACAAGCCCCAGACCCTAGAGCACAGAAACCTTTATAAATCAGGGCTGTCCCCAACCCGGCCACCAAGTGTTCACAAAAGGGGGAACAGTCAGGGCCAAGGCTGCGGCATAACCAGCAAGTGGACTTAACCACAGACTCCAGGCATGACCCAGGCTCCTGGGAGAGGCTCATTCTCCTGCCCTTCACCCTGGGCACAGGCATGGCCCTGGCTCTCCAGCCCCAGAGCAGCACCCCAGGGTGCTGCTTACAGGTTTAGGCACAAAGAGCACGCAGAGTCAACTTCTGCATTAAGCCTGATGCGTCCTGTGAAGGCATCATTCCCATGGTTTGCATGGCTGGGGGGCTTTTCCAGCTGTCTTTTCAGCTCCAGCTTATTCTGCCATGGAAATGGTTTTAAAGAAGGTGCTATGAAAATGTACAATTCTTGAAAGAGCAGAGAAAAGGCGGTGAGCTGTACAGCTGCAGAAAGAAGGTGCAGCTCGTGGATGCACAAGTTGTCTTCCCAGACCGGTTCAGACAGGAGTGAGTTCTTACAAAAACAATTTAAGTTTTAAAAAGTTCAGTTTGAGGTAGGAACCCCAAGAAAAGCACTTTGAGGCATCCGGCCCCTTGGCCAGAGAGCAAGTCCTGCCCCTTACCCCCAGCCTAAAGGAGCAGTGGCACAGCCTAAAGAAACCTCTAAGGAAGTTGTCAAACCCTGTGATGAAAATGAATCTGGAAGAGCAGGTAAAAGGTAGTACCGTAAACTGCAACTTGAGAACATCGCAGCAGGTAAATTGCTTTTTAACAAGCAGACAAGTTCTATCAATAGCATCTACCGTATGTTTTTATAAAGTGCAGAAATATGTTTTTAAAAGGCCAGTAAATAAAGTTCCTATCGATTTGATCTCAAGCGTAATCTGTTTTTCTGTCTGCCACCAACAGTGGTAATAAAACAGAATCATGTAACGGCATTTCGGCTAATGCGACTATACATCACGGCAGGGGCTGCATGCTCACTGGCGATCTATCATTTTCTATTGGGATTGCTTAGCTGCAGAATTTATAAACTTGCCCCAAATTGATGCAATGTCCAATTTTCTTTTCCAATTTATTTTTGGTTGAGCAAAGCAATATTGAGGCAGGACAAGGAGGGTGCATTTCCCATCTATCCAGATGTTCTCCACTGCTCCCGCTTCCTCCTTGCCCTGGGAAAGGGCCTGGCAGCAGCTCCTCTGTCAGGGTTTTTGGGAAGATGCCGACAGATACTTTAACAGCTGCGTTTGGTATGCAAAGGCTGCATGGGATGCCTGCAGAGCAAGTTACCCAATGCTCAGAGGGGTCTCCCAGCAAGGACCGAGCGTTCTCAGCATCGCGGAGTTGCATCCCACACCCACCCAGACCTCTGCAACACCAGGATGGACCAACTGGCTGCTCTGCTCCAGCACAGGGCTGGGGGAGAGACGCTTCCCACACGCCCAAGCCACGCACGCAGCAGGTTTGTATATCCGTGCCCAGGAGTTAAAGGGTTTCCAGGGTACCCAAATCATCAGTCACCAGCCTCCTGTGTCTGGCAACACGTCTCTTATTCCTTTGCCTGCTCACAGCGATAGCAGCCAGATGTAACGGCTGCCTTCATTGCACCAAAAAAAGTCAAAGATGGGTCTTTTGGGAAGTAAAAGTGATGTTTGATAAAGCTGGCAGCCGGGCTGCAATGCCCCAGTGCCTAAAGTGGATAAGCATCAATGGATATCAAAAACCCTATAAACACACACCAGATGATGTGTTAAAGTCCCCCAGGCCAGGCAGCGATAGATGCCTATCAGAGCTCAGCTTTGCACTTTAAGGACCTTCACCCACAAACACATCGACATTGCCTTCACCAAGGCGCATCGAGGCTGTGAGCAGAGACCTTGGGCACAGGCGGGGTGAAACGTGGCCCCCACCAGACCCGTTACCAGTATTTGGAACAAGGATGGGAAATATCCTGTGTGTCATCCCCCCCTGCTCAGAAAACTGGTAAATATTTCTGGAGATAAAAACAAACACTCCGCATTTGGCTTTTTTGGTGGTTGTTTTTCTTGAAGAGACAAAGTGTTCCACAGAAAGCAGACACTTCCTACACAAGTTTTCATACTCAAACCCCGAGTATTTCTGCCACTGATTTTGACAGAAAAAGTGTAGCCAGCCCTTTACCCAGCCAATCTCTCACCACTCCATCCACGAGATCCCCCAAGCCTCAGCAGGGCTGTAGCACCCCGCTGTGCTGAGAAGCATCACATATAGATGGAGATAACTTCAGCAGAGTGAGGTTTCCCATTCTCACTTGGGAATAAAAAAAATAATCAACTTTCCTGACCTTAGAAATCCCATCATAAACCATAAAAAGCAACCTTGTTGCCTGTGGACACCTCGGCCCCAGCACAGGATGAGGCAAGTCTTGTTACCGCTCACTTTGGGGTGATTTTCTGGGGGAAGAAGATTATCCCAAAGCACCCTCACAGGTTCAGGAGTAAGAAATAAACATGTATGCCTATAGAGAAAGCCTGAGGCAATTTGGAGCCAGTTCTCTGCAACCAACTTAAGGCCATCCAGCCCCTTGCCCAAATTGAAATCACCAGTTTGCACGCTCCAAAAGCTGGAAGCCTCCCGGCTGCGTGGAGCTGGGGATGTGTTTCTGGCAAAGGCCGGAGGAGAGAATAAATGCAAACCGAGGGAAGCGGCGAGGCCCGTGTCCTCAGATGCCGCCTCAGCGCAAGATGTGCCGAGTTGTCTTGGAAAGACACGGTGCCAAATCTGCCAGCGGAGACGAGCCATCAGCCAGCCCTGATGCCAGCAGGAGCTGCAGACACTCTGCAACGGGCTCCCCGGGGACCTGCCCACCCCCCCCGGTGCCACAGCTGGCATCCCATCCCAAAATAAATGTGCACAAGTGACACACGTAGCCAGCTCCCAAGCCCAGCCTGGGCAGATTTGCTTGTCCTCTCTTGTTTTTAGGTTCAAAGGGCAAACCCTGCATCCCCCCAGTACAGCCAGGCAAGGGTCTGGCTCTGCTTCTCCCCTAAATCCTCCCTACAGCCGGCAGCATCGTTTACTGGACAAAGCAGCACCCACCAGTATCACCACAGCCAAGTCCCTTCCCTTCTCCCCACTGTCATTTGCTTTCCAGGACAAAAATAAAAAGAACAACTGCCGACATCCCTGGGAGATTTCAAGCTACTGGAAAGCAATGCACAAGCGATGGATGATTTTATGTACGGCATCCTCTGCCAGGGAGGATTATTTTTTTGCAAGAATCAGACATCTTTAAGAGAAAGTTATACTTCAAACCATGTGATCAACAGAGGGAAGAGACTTTCCAGACGGCAACGAAGCAGCCAGAAAAACTGATTCTTAACACATCAAGGAAAAGCCAAGACGCACAAGAACCAAGTTTCTCCCTTATTAGCTACGGCTGCGGCGTCCACAGCTGCCAGGGTTGGAGCTAAGGGGGGGGGGAACTGCACATGGCAGTTATAGGGGTGCTGACAAGGATCACCCTGGGGATTTGGGGACAAGGTCTCCTCTCCAAGCTGATGCCACCACATCCTCCGAAGGGCCGTGGTCCCCAAGCCCGGGCAGGTGACAGCGGGACACCGCGGGGTGCAGGATGCCACCCTGACACCCAGCAAAGACCCACACAACACCCCACTCGTCTTCCTTCTCCTCTCCTATCCAGGGTACACACCCCCCCCCCCGGCCCTCAGCACGGGAGGTGGGGGGCAGCACCCAGGAGGGGGCCCAGCGGCTCCCAGTACTCCCAGTGCCGGGGCTCGGGAAGTTCAATGCTGCCACCTGGCGGCAGCGAGTGGGAACTGCAGTCCCGGGAATTGCGGGGGGGGGTGTGTGTGCACCCAGTGGGGACGGGCGGCCCTCCCCCCCCACTAACTCCGCATTACAAATCCCGCAGCCCCTGAGCTGCGCGGGAGCTCATCGGATTAATTAATCCGGTTTCTGCAGGCGCCAGCTGGCGATGTAAACACCCAGCCAAAGCCTGGGTTTGCTTTAAAAAGTTTACAACCAATTGCACACAGACACACACAAAAAAAGAAAAAAAATCTACGTGTGCAAATTTTGCTACAATGTAGCAAAAAAAAAAATTATGGAGATTCAGTTTACCCACAGCTCAGCCTTGGACCAAAACCCTGAAAAAATGGGGAAGCATGGAGCGTGTGTGTGTGTAGAGCTTAAAAAGTCACCCTGATTTCAGGCAAAAGTTTACCAAGCACAACCCGAGTAGCTGATAGCAATTTGGCCGCAGGACAGCGGTGCTAAGCCGCACATGGCACAGGGTGAACAACTCCCAGGCCGTCCCCAGCACCCAAAGCCTAGGCACTGGGTGTCCCTGCCTGGCCCAGCTCCCAGGCAGGGTGTCAAGGCCAGGCTCAAAGTACAAGTGCACACGTGTGTAAGCAATCCTCTCCCAGCAAATTCCTCCCCTGCGATCTGGCTACACCTTTAATTAGCAGGGAGAAGGGGCAGCTACCGCCGAACGATGCGACTCGGGACTCACCTTCTCAGCCTGGGGGTACCGAACGCGGGGGCTGCCCCATTCCCTGCTGATCCGCTGCCGGTACTGGTGGCACTTGGGGATGTACATGCAGCCCACGTCACCCAGCTCCGGGTAGATAATTTCTAGATCCCCTCTGGGGAGAAAAGGGGGAGAGAAGAGCATGTAGGGTAGGACCACATGTGCCAGAGGATGGGAATTAGTGCCACTTGTCAGCCAGGCTTGAGCTGTGGTTGCAATGCTGGGCAGGAGATGCAGGATCCAACTTGCTGCCACCAAAGGTGCTGAGTACCTTGTACACCAGGATAAGTGCCCTCCCATGCTGTAACATAACCATGGGGTCCGCTCCCTCTCCCAAGCATCAGCAAGGCTTTAAACATTCATTATGCCTCAGCACGACACTTAGATCATTCCCAGGATTTTTCATAGCCTTTAGAAATCACAGCCCATGTGGGTTAATTGAAGGCTTGGAGAGCAAAATTATCCCAACTCCCCCTTGGCCAAGCCATTTGAACTCTGAACTCCCTTCTCCCACTTGCAATATGAAAGCAGGGACGAGACTCCTCTGTATTTTGGGTACTGGTAGGGCAATAACAGGTCAGATAGCTCCAGCTCCGACTTCTGCACAAAGCGCTTTCCCCTCCTGCATTACCTGACGGAGAAAGGGGCCACCAGGGCAAGCTGTCAGGTCACCACAGTGTCTGGATAACAAGTCTCAAGGCCGCCCTGAAGATTAGCTGCCACCGACATGACCCTCGCAGGAGCGGCCCTTAAATCCTACAGCCCGAGACGCTGCTGAGCAAACACCCGCACCGGCACAGGGCTTGCACAAAGGAGGCTGAGAGTTCAAAGCAAGGTGCTTTTACTCATGGTTTGTGGGAGGAAGCTGGGGCCAAGCAAAGTCCCCACTTGCCTTAATCTAGAAGCTTAAGATGCTCACACTTCGAGAGCGTTTTGGTTAACTAAGTAGCAGAAAGGATGTTTTTGATGCAGAAGTTCCCAGTAATGTGGGTAAGTAAGAACCTCCCAAAGGCAAAGGGCACATGTGTGCCTCTGCTCACCCAGCCCTGCCTCCCATCTCCAGCAACCCACAGGCAGCAAGAGTTTAAGCCGTGGACCTTCAGTATTAAAACACTTGATAAAGGGGTGCATTCGGTGGTTCAGCTGGGGGCCCCAGCTGGTACAGCAGCAAACTGCCCGTTTGCAGCTCCAGGAGAAGCTCCCCAGGCTTCCTCCTCTTCCCATGCCCACACCTCAAGCATTAACATCTCTGCAGCATGAGCTTTGAGGTCCGTGGGATGACCTGTTCTAGCATTTTCCTTTCCCAAAAGTAGCCTCCTTCCTCTGAGACTTTCTGCGGAAAACATTTGTCATCTCCAATTCTGTAAGTTGCCTCAAAAGCCTCTGCAAAATGGACCAAGGAACTTGAGGTACCCAGAGACACCAAGATCTCGGCTTGCATAAAACAAGAGCTGCACAGCGCAGTGGGCACTGCTCTGCTTCGCTCTGGCCCAGATTCCTGGCAAAAGGAAAAAAGCAACTAATATTTATAGCCCTGGCAAAAGGGATACTGGAATTAACTGTCCCAGGAGGTGACATGCAAGGGCAGCACATGACTGGCCACCCAGGGCTAGTGCAGTTCAGAAAGGAGACAACACTCACCTGCAGAATTCGCTGTCCATGCCGCTGAGCATCTGGAAGAAGCAAGTCCGTGAAGGCTCATCTGGCCAGGGGGGCTGCTCCCCCCGGGCAGCGGTGCCAAGCAGGCCAGCAGCCAGCAACACAGCACCCAGCAGCTTCATCCTGCCCTGCAGGGACCGGGGCACAGAGAGGGTCAGTCCCACAGGCAGAGCTGTGACCCAGCGCCAGTCCTCCAGCACCTCCTAGCAGCCACAGCATCCCCACCACCACGCTCCAGTTCAGCCCCCCTCCCAGAAACCAGCTCCAGGCAAAGCACACCCGTCCTTACACGTTTTTTTTTTTCCACTTCCACCAGTTCCACATCATTAATCCCAGCTAGGCCAGCACTGAACTGTGTTTCCTGCTGCTGCCCCGTGACGGGAAACACCGAGCCCCCAGCAGGGTTGTAGCAAGACCCTGCATCTTAGAGGACCCATTTCTGCCCAACTACAAGGCAGGCCCATTCCCACCCTCCCACGTGGCACCAGGGATGTGCACGTACGATATCACAAGCTGGGCAGCCCAGCACAGCTACGATCACCACCACAGTGATTGCTGGGACACCATACTCCAAGCCCAGGCAACACTGGGAGGGGACAGAGTCCCCATCTCCAGGTGCTGGCCCTGCTGCTCTCCCTAGGACTCTAGTGTGATGGAAAAGATGAAAAATTGGTATCAGGCTTGGTCATGGTCGGACCAAGACCGTTACCGATGGATGCACGACCAGCCGTGACACACTGACCCACACATCCCTGCCCCAGGCAGAGCCCCTGCAGAAGAAGGGCACCCTAGAACCCAGCCACCCCATCCAGAGCCAGGGCAGAGCTTTTCCTGCACAAGGACAGCCACGACCACCCATTTTTCAGTCCGTACAAAGCACAAGCCAAGCCCCGAGGATGAGGAGAGCTGGGGTGTGAGGTTTAGGTACCCACACCCCTCACCTCCCTGGGCTGCAGCAAGGTGCTTGCAGCAGCTTGATGGATCCGGTGGCCCCGGGCCACCATGGCCGGTCCTGCCAAGGCACTTACCCACCGGGTCCTGGGGATGGGCGAGCAGCTCCGAGGCAGAGCCTGGAGGTTTGAGGTTGCCGTGGAGATGGTTTCCCTGGAGGGAAGGGAAGAAGGGACTGGGGATGAAAACACAGCCCAGAGAAGGGGCAGTTCATCCCCTAAAAGGAGCACAAAACCAGGCAATGGGTTTTCATCCCACAGCAACCTTCTTCAGCTGACCCACCAGCTCTGGGTCCTCACTTGGTCCTAATTCCCCTCTGCACTAGCAACTTCCCAGCTAATTAGGAGGGATGCGACCCAAACATTTATTTGCACTAGCCTGTCTTCTCCATTGCCTAATCAGTTCTGGATGAGGCATATGCAAAAAAACCCACTGTCAGCTGGGAATAGGTATTACAACACAGACTGTATCATTATATAATGAAGTACCAGCACGCAGAGTGAACACGAGTACTAGTGCCACTGTCATTACGGAGAGAAAAAGGTATCAGGCTTAACTAATTAGAAACATTAATGTATTGGGAATGATCTGGAGGTTTAGGGGCTAATGGCTCTGGTTCCCATGCTACAAGATGGGCAAACCCCATAATTAGAGCCCTGATCCTACAAACAGGCTCATGTGAGTAATGCTTTTCCCATCAGAGTCAGGAGCACTGGTTTGCATGAGTCAGGATCACCAAAATGGGGTTTATATCCTCACACGAAATCGCAAGCCGGGGGGTGGTGGTGATAACCTGGGGTCCCAGGGGAGCCACACAGGGGGATTGCAGCCCCAGGCAAGGCATGCCCAAGGACTGTTAATCATTATAGCTGCCCAGAGACTGTCCACCATGCAAAGGTGGATTTCTTAGAAAAGAAAGACTTCCCTTGAAAAGCTGACAGCTCAGCTGAAAGTTTGGCAAGAGGGTGGCAGGCAAAAGGACAGTGGCTTTGACCAGGACAGGCACAGGGACTCAAACACTGGGAGAGCTGTAGACACAGACAAGGGACTCCTCCTGCCAAAGTGACTCTCCCCATGGCAGACCCAGCCATTTTCACTGTTTATTTAAGTGTGAAAGCCGTGAAGCTGACACAAGGCTTGCATTGGTGTGGCCCTGGCAGCTCAGACCCCCAGGTCTGTCCCAGGGCAGCAGAAGAGCATCAGTATTCTGCAGTAATTGGCTCCAGTTGGTTCCTGCAGTAAATTTGCAGCAGTTACTTTGGGTAACCACCTTGCAGAGGTTGCCCAAACAACAGCAAAAGCCAGAAACAGGATGAGCTCTGAACAGGGGTATTATTTTATTTTAAGCCTAGAAGCAAAGAAAAGCCCTTCACGCAGAGGCAACATCAGCCACCTCCATCTGGAGACCTCCTGAGAGGATCGTCAACAAATAGAACCAGCACGGAAGGGTTTGCCAACAGACAAGGTGCAGAGGGATCCCCCAGGGATAATCTGGAAGAAAACCCCATGGGATTAGCAATCTCTCTCGCAGCATCCTGTGCAAGATGAACTATGGCTTTCTCTCTAAAAGCTATTTGCAGAGTAATTACAAAGATCCTATTTCTCCTGCTCAGGAGTTGCAAAGGCAGCAGGAAGCCCGTGCAGCAGACCCACATCACCAGGATATAAAACACATGAGAAAGTTACTCTGCCAGAGCCAGACATAGCTCCTGCGCTATGCTCTTGCAAGGTCAGTCAGGCTCCTGAGGGGCACAAAGCCACCAGATTATTTGCTTTTTAGACACATACACCGGACAGGGTGACTCATGAGCTGGCAGCGCTGCTGGCTTTGCTACCGGACCATCCATAGCACACCTGCCCCAACACAATCCTGCCTATGTAAATACTCCAGGCCTGGCAAACCCACACAGGAGATGGGTAATTTCCACCAGCATCCATCTCCTCTGGCCTGCCCGTGCCTGGAGCTCTTGTAGCCAGGGAGAACCGATAAATCACATGCCTGAGAGCCCACACCAAGCAGCCTCCCCTCTGGAGAAGGATCCTCCCATGGGAAAACACACATCTAGTGGTGTCAAGCCAGGTACTGAGCAGGAGCCAACCTCCTCTCCCAGCAAGCCCGGTGTGTTTGCATGTCACCTCTCCTGACTAAGCAATGCAGGACCGCAGGAATCTCGTCTTTCCAGCTGTTGGGAAGCCTCCAGCACAGCACCATGGCTATGCAGCTCAGAGCTGGGGAAAATATGTTGATCCAGGATTTCCCCCACACTCAAGAATGAGATACTGCCCTCCACTTACAAACAGATGCTTCACACTGGGTTTCTTGCCAAGCCATTATTGAAAACACTACTGTAAAACCGCTCCTGCTTCAGTTCTATCATTTCTCTGCAGACCGTGCACGGGTCTGCCTTACTGGGCAACAAGCATGACCCCAACGATTTAACCGTGCTCAGACTACGCACTGCATCTCTGCACATGTAACCCCTCAGCTCACCCTGGCCTCTCTCGCTTTCCTCCGAACCCCAGCGGAAGGAGAGGAAGGAAGAGGAAGGAATTGCTTTTAAGCCACTGTTAATTTGGAGAATGGCTTGAAACAGCCCTGGCATGGAGCCACACGGGCTGTGCTCCCTGTCTTTCCCCATGCCCCATTCTCGCACAGCCCTGTGAGGTTCCTGACATCCAGCAGGAACTGATATTTTGGAAGAAAAACAAATCTTTCAAAGGTACCAAGTCTAACCAGTGGCTTTTGGATAGATTTGTTTGGATAATCAGATGAGAAAAGCAATGATGTGAAGCCCAAGGCAGCAAAGTGCTGCCTACACACGCTGCAGTCCCACTATCACTTCAGTTCATTGGGAAGATATATAAATGCAATATATATTTTTCCAGCAAACCAAGTCAGGTCCAAAAGCTACTACAAAGCCTTTCACCGTTGGCAAAGCTAAGACATAAGTAAGGAAATCATCATTTTCTATTAATACTAGATATTTAAAGGCTCTTATTAAAAGGAAACTACCTTAAGGCAGGGAAGGAAGGGAGAAGTCTCGGGCTTGCTTTAGCAACTGCAACAAAGCACATGTGAAAGCCAAAGCACCCATGTTGGGAGCCAAGTTACACACATCAGCTGATACGCGGGGCCACAAAACCAGTGCTTGCAGAGGAAGCGGCAGCCCATCTGGGTGCTGCTGAGCCCCCCCAGCCCAGCACATCACACCTTTGTAACCCACTTCTTGACACTCTCCCATAGCCCCATAAGCTTCTACCGAAGTCCTAAAATATTTGCCAGAGAGCACCGAAAGCATTAGGACACAGCTCAACCAAAAAAATCAAAGTCTTTCAAGGAACCCCATGGACTTCAGCTGAACCTGACAGGCTCTCAAAGCTTTCACATGCATGCAAAGCCTCCAGCTCTGTTGCAGTTTGCTTACTTAATGCTGGGCTTTAATGCAAAACAAGTGTTTCCAGGTCAGAATTTCCCCATAAATGTTCATAAGAGATGAGCTTTTTATTCTGACATGGGCCAAAAACATATTGTTTGTGAGCTTTGGAATTTCCCACCCAAGCCACTGGCTTCCTGTTGATGTTAGTTTAAGATTAACCAGTGCCATTTATAATCCACTTCAGTGTTTCTTCTGACTTCACCCAGTACTAAATCCCTGCACCATAAAAAGCTATTTTATTTCATGGAATCTAAGCTTACCTCCATCCCATCTCATTAAGCGACCTCAGCTCTCCCCAGACATTAATTGCCTGCAGGGACAGAGCAGGGAGCCATCACTGGATTTGAGTTTCCCAGTCCCGTGACACAGGAAGCCTGGCACTGTGGTTTTTTTTTTTTTCCCCTCCCAGTTTCAGGCTGCAGCAAAGTTATAGCATACCACTAAAGTCCATTAGAAACTCTATCCCTTTCTTGCCACAGAGCCAAGATTGTTGCTTTGCTCTAATACTCATGAAAACAAGGGTTTATTTTGTTTTGCATGAGCAAAGGCATTTCTAGGCAATATATCTTCTCGTTGCACTCCTACACAGGACCCCCAAGCATTAGTCCAGCCCAGCTGCTGCAGAAAGAGCTCAGCTCTTCCTTCAAGGTCCAGCATTTTCCTCTGATCTGGGCTCCTCTCTGACTCAGTTTCCCCGCGGGGATGCCACAGAGGGTCCTGTGAGCAAAGCACCCAAGAAACTCATAGAAACCAATTTCTACAGTCTGAACAACAGCTGAAAAAAAGGATTTATGCCGTTGATACCCACCAGCAAGCCTGTAGGAAGCGGAGGACTTGGCAGAGCCCTGGCAGCCAGGGGAATTCCCTCAATCTTTGTCTTGCAGGAAGCCCATTTTTCAGATATTTTTTTTTTCCCGTAGCAATCAGCAAAGGAAACAGAAAACCACATCCTTTCTCCCCATTCATAACCTGCTACACCTCCAGCCATGCCCTGGCCATGCTGTGCCTCTTATCTCACCTCTTCATAGGCTGTCCTCACATTTCCCTCTTTGCATGGCTAGCAATTTCATTCCTAGCTTCAAGTGAATGACCACAAGGTCAAATTCACCTTGCCCCAGCCAATCCACAGGGCAAGAGCTTTGTGAATTAAAAAACCCACTTATCCCAGAACACACCATAAATATGCATCTGCACTGATTTGTGGGGCCAGCTCTCCTTCTTGGGTGATTTTAAGGTTCTGGGAAGACTTAAGTGGATTTAGGGGATGTGACAGCTTTATTTGGCTCAGGTGGTCTCCAGTTTTCCTGGGTCTGTCTAGTGCCACAGAAAGATCAGGAGTTAAAGACCCAGGTTGTCACCGCAGAAAAAAAAGCTGCCCTCAGCTAACTGCCCAGGAGCAGCACCAGCCCTTGCATGTGTTACTGGAATAAGATGAATCTGAACCTGCTCCAGGGAGACCTATTATATCACTAGCTGGATCATACAAGTGCAAGAGTTCAATAGCTGAGCCTGTATTTCTGTCTCTACAGCATTAATAAGATGCTGGGGCAAAACACAGAGCAATGTGGTTGCATTCAACTCTCCCAACCCCTGAGCAGACCCCTATGAGCCTGCAGACTGAAACAGCAGAGTTTAGCATTTTGCAAAATGCCGGGCGGAGATCCACAGTGCAGCCCGAGAGATTAACAGAGAACGATTTTTAACTTTTCTGTTTTTACCTGCCAAAGTCCCGGGTCTGAACTCCCACCCCTGCCTGCCCCATTTTCCTAGCAGGCAGCTGTGTCCAGCCAAGCTGGATTAAACACTGCCACTGTCACCACCAGCAGCAGAAAAAGTCCTGAGTGACCAAGGGGGAAGGGTCAGAACCCCAAAGGGGGTTTGGACCTGCAGAACCCTCTGAGCAGGAATCTCTGTGGGATCAGGGAGGGGATGCACAACGTTTTTTGCCCTTTGGAGTTGCTAGCATCTTGTAGGCTCCTGCACTCACATCCCAACAGGAGAAGATGCAGTGCAGCACACACCAAGCACCAGAGCAGACACAGGGCTGCTGTGAGCCCCCGAAGCCTTCCTTGGCAGCAGAGCCCCCCGAGCAGCAGCCCCTCTCCCTCAGCTGGGCATCACAGGAGCGTTCAGGAAAGGAAGAATATTCAGTATTTGCCAGGCAATAAGCACATAGCTAGGTGCAGTCCCCCCAGCCTGGCAGCAGCCCACAGAGCCACCCCTGCATTGCAGCACATGGGGATCACCCCTTCTCCTGCCAGCCCGCTCCCATCCCAAGCCTCAGCTCCAGCAGCACCACAAGCAGGAACACGCTTCAGCCCTGCAGCATCTGACACCGCCCTGAGCCCAAGCACTCGCCCTGGCACGCCTGCACAGGGTGCAAGACGCAGCAGCACCTTCACCCATGGTGTTGCATGGCTCAGGGATGGGGCCACCAGCCCCCACACCCCATCCAAACCCCGTGGGTGTTCGCCCCATCCACGAACTCCTCTCCTGGAGCAGCATCTGGCACCCTGGAGCCAGCTGGCACATTTTGGGGAGGGTCATCGGGCAGCTGCAGTACGCACAGCAGCTTCAGGAGCAGAGCCTGGGGGAGGTGACCTTGGTGGCAGGCATCACTGGGAGCTGGCCAGTTGCACACTCGCAGGCTGGATGTGCAGCGTTGCACAACCACACCTGCCAGAGCCCACCCTGCCACAGCAGGCACCTTGTGACTGCTCCTGCCAGAGCTGCAGCTCTTTCTGGGGAAGGTCTATTTTAGGAAGAATGTTTTCATTTGGCCTATATTAAGCGCATACATTTCGCAGTCACAAGGCAGGCGCAGAGCTGCGCAGGAGCCTCCTTTCCTTCAGCGCCAGCAGCTCCGCAGCTTGGCAGATCCCAGATCCCAGCGGTGCTGGCACACACGCAGCCGAGCCTGTTGCTCACCAGGGCACTGCCTAATTGCAATTAGGTCCCATTCGCATCCCTCCATTCACACACTTGCCGAGAGGCTGCCGCAGCCCGCTGCTCAGCACCTCTTCAAATTTCTGCCTCAAGCTCCAGCGTTAAGGACCCCTCCCCGGCTCCCAAAGTCAGGGGAAGCCACTAAGCATTGCTGCAAACCCACAACAGTGGCATGGAGGTAGAGCATTGAGGAACCCTCAGGTGTGGCCTCTGCCCAACCTGTCACCCGTGCTCCCCAGGGACTCTGCGTGGGCAGGGTATGGCACAGGGACTGGGTTATGGAGGGGTCACCTACCCCAGCCAGGCGCTTTCACCTTCCCTCCCTCCTTTCCCCTCTTCTCCTGGACACTGCACACTGGCAAGAAGGTGCGTCTCTGCCCCGTGCCTCCTGGATGCCCTAATTGTGATTACAGCTCTTTAGGGCTGACAGTAAAAAAAATAAACAAGCACCCATTCCTGGTCCTTGACATCTCACCAGCTGGGCTGGGTGATGCTCGTGGGAAAGCCCTGGGGCAGCACGTTAATGAGGAGCTGGGGATGAGGAAGAAGCATCCTCTGCTCTGACTCAGGTCAGGCTGAGCCTGGCCCCACAAATCACCCCATCAAGGTGCAGTGGGCTGGCGGGACCCTGTTGCTCCCCCCAGCCAGCCAGGCACAGGGACCTACGTGGTATTTAGGCCAGCTGAGCAGGGATGTCTATAAATAGCACCGTTTCGGATTCAGCCTGCATGTGGCTCTTCCCTTCAGTCCCCAGTTTATTTTCTCCCTCTTTCAGTAGCTCTCTGCAGCCCAAGATGAAGGGGAGCACAGGCTGGACCCTTCATTAAGTCATATGGACAAAACAGGGAGACAGACTGGTTAAATTGGTCCAAATCCCCAATGTCAATGCACTTATACCAGATTAACCTTCGCATCAATAGACTACCAAATCACACTAAACTGGCTTAACCCTTCCTTAAATGGGTTTAACTGGTCTGCCACAGGGGGCTCATACAGGTTTAATGAGCTCAGCTGAGTACCAGCAATGGTGCTTTCCTGGGAAGCCCTGAGCCCCCATCACAGCTCCATGCGGAGGGTGGCCCCAGACAACCCCCCCCCCAGCTGGTCTGTGGGCTGGAAGAATTCAAGGGTACTTCCCACAGGTACCCATGGTTGGGGGGAACCCCTGAGTATGGGGACCTGTTCCAGAAGGTTTTTCCAGCTTCCCCCTCCCCAAGCATTCACTCCCAGACCCTCAGCACCCTTGCTCTGAAGGGGACCCAAAGGTGAACCCTATTTACTGCTCCCCACACACTGGCAGGGCTACCAGAGCCTCTGCCCCCACACCCCAACGAACCAGCCAGCTGCAAAACAAGAGGGAAAACAGCCTAAGACACC
>VYZV01010348.1:0-12264 GCA_013401275.1 Pandion haliaetus
TCCCAAGCACAAATACAGGCTGGGCAGAAAATGGACTGAGAGCAGCCCTGAGGAGCACTTGGGGGTGTTGGTTGACAAGAAGCTCAACATGACCCGCCAATGTGCGTTTGCAGCCTAGAAAGCCAACATAACCTGGGCTTCATCAAAAGAAGCATGACCAGCAGGTCGAGGGAGGTAATTCTGCCCTCTACTCTGCTCTCGTGAGACCCCACCTGGAGTACTACGTTCAGCTCTGGGGCATGAACATAAGTACATGGGCCTGTTGGAGCGAGTCCACAGGAGGGCCACGAAGATGATCAGAGGGCTGGAGTACCTCCCCTGTGAAGGCAGGCTAAGAGAGTTGGGGTTGTTCAGCCTGCAGAAGAGAAGGCTCCAGGGAGACCTTCTAGCAGCCTTCCAGTACCTAAAGGGGGCTTACAAGAAAGCCAGAGGGGGACTTTTTACAAGGGTTTGTAGTGATAGGAGAAGGGGTAATGGCTTTAAACTGAAAGAGGGTGGATTTAGGTTAGATATAATGATGAAGTTCTTTACTGTGAGGGTGGTGAGGCACTGGAACAGGTTGCCCAGAGAGGTTGTGGATGCCCCATCCCTGGAAGTGTTCGAGGCTAGGTTGGATGGGGCTTTGAGCAACCTGGTCTAGTGGAAGGTGTCCCTGCCCATGGCAGGGGGGTTGGAACTAGATGATCTGTAAGATCCCTTCCAACCCAAACCATCCTATGATTCTATGATTTTGACAACTTTTAATTGTTTTCAAGAATGAGTTTCATTATTTTGATACTAAATCTATGATTTAAAGATGTGAAGTTGAAAACATTAAGTTGCCACCTTATAAAGTTTACCTGCTTGTTTCCTCATCTCCTTCCCCAGTCTACAAACACACCATAGAAATAATATAACTAACTGAGTAAGTAGGAACAGGGAGTAGAGTGGGGTAAAAAAGCCCAAATTGTCTTAACTGATTATTTTTGTTGTTTCCCTCCCCAGTCTTCTAAGAGGGCTCTCCCCCTTTCTTCTAAGAAATAGCCTCTTCCATTCATAATCCTGACCAAAAAATTCCAGTTTAGGTGAGAAAGGGGCTTTCAGCAAGCAGAATTTTGAATCAGCAGTCCAGTATTTCTCTGCTCTACTCTTCCCTCGTAAAATGTAGAAAATAATTAGCTGCCTCTGCAAATCACATGAAATTCTGCTGATAATAATGTAGTCTCACAATTTTTTTCTATTTCCAGGACATCTGTTAAATGTGCTTCAGGTCAGTTCAATATGCAAGTGACTGTTAAAAGGAAATAAACTATCAAAAAAGATTTTTCTCCTTCATGAAAAAGCTCCAAAATCACCCTCTGAAGTATTATTACCTCCCACAGACTTGTTAGCTCTCTGGAGAAAAAAAAAGCCCAACCATTCTAAGCAGTCACAGGTCAGTCCTCCCTCATCTGCAGGGGCTTGGACTCAACTCTCACCCCCCTCCAGCTCTAAGAACACCTCATCTCAGAAGACACTCTAGGAAAGAGCCAGCCCCACTGAAAATGAGAAGCCAAGTACTCTTTAGTTTCCCTGTCCTGATATCCCACTCCCTCCCTGGACTCTCCCCATTAGCACTCATTCTCCTTGCTGGCCTTACAGACAGTGTTCTTTCTCACTGAGCTGAGGAATTAAGAGTCTCTTCAGTGATTTCTTATTTTCTTTTGATTTGGTGACTGTACTCCATACCACACCTTCCATATGGACTATTTTGACCATAGTGATCTCTTTGTTTTGCAGACTGCTCACAACAACAAAGTCTTGATTAGCCTTTAGATGCCACCATTTTTATTTACTATCCATTTCTGGACTATTTTCATTTATGGTAAATCTCTACATCGCACATTTTTGCGTCTCTCAACCTCTGTGGCACAAGGCATTTTGACTAGCCTGCGGTGGCTTAACTCTTATTGACAGACTCCAAAGAATCCAATTTACAGAACCAGTTTGTATGCCCTTAAAGTAAAGGTGAATAAACAGATCTAAAGGGCATCATATCTCTTACTCTATGTTTGAATGGGATCAGTAATATATTTTACTGAGGTTGTTCATGTTGCTCTATCAGACAGCATCTAACCAGGTAACCTTTTATACTTTAATTTTGTGTCTTTTCAAGATAAGTTACATTGTGAGCTTTGAATTGTTTCACCTTTATATATTCCTTGTTCTTCATCTAAGGAGGAGAGACTTCCTTATTGCTAAGAATACCGTCCAATATTTGAATAATATGTGTCCTCCAGGTTTTCACAAGTGAGCAAACCCATGACACAAAATCCTCTCCCCTTACTACGCCACTGTCCTTTAAGGAAAAAAAAAATAAAATTATTGGTCACTGATTGGTATCCGATTTCCTGATAGGTCTCAAAATCTAAAAATGGCCTTTGCTAGGGATAATGAAAACGTACAGTTCAACAAAAAGATGCATATTAAACATTAACAATTGCATAAGACAGGAATTTTTACAAGATTATTAGAACAGTAATAATGCATGAGAAACTGTTAAGAGTAAACTGTGCTCCAGGAGCTGTCTCGACAAATAATACATTAAAAAAACCCCAACCAACCAACATTACTATTTAGGGAACTTTATCCAGCAATCATTCATGAATGATTTATAAACATCATCACCACTCTGACTTCATTTCATTACTTAGCTGTACATATGAATAACATGAATGAGATGCATTTGACTGACTTAACAGCTACACCATATATATCTATATACTAGATATAAAGACATTTTACTTCACGTAATTGCTTTACCATAACTGCTAATAACTCAAGCCATATGTTTCAAGCACTTTGTTCCCATCCACGCAGTTCACGCGTTTCCTCCTGTACAGCCCTGCAGTGAAGTTAATACTGGATTTGTGACACAAGAGTTATATTACCAAGGCAACAGATAGAAATCAAACATTATTATGATTTCACTACAGGCAAAAGGGAGAGTAGAAGCCAAAAGCAAAAAAACTGGGAAAAATGTCTATTAAAGACACAAATCCTTCAATAACATAAAAACAAATAGTAGAAAATACTGGTTGGAATATATTTCTTCTCTAAATAAATACTTTGGTTTTAAGTTTTCTCCAAAGTGACAGTCCTCCTTTAAATATGCTTTCACAACCTGAAGAACTATAGGAACAGATTTTATCACTTACCATTTAAAAAAATCACATTAAGGTAAGTGTGGGGGAAAAAAAGTACAGTCAGCAGAACTGTTAAGTTGTTTTTCAATGTTTTAATACAAATGTCTCAACATTCTGGCTGGTTTGCCACTGAAGATTGCATTAAATTGTACGGAAAACTGGGAGTAAAAATTGTGCACTTGTGCACATAGTCCCTGCTGATCAGATTTCATTAAAAATAAAACATGTTCCAAATGAGAAGACTGATAGCAGGATTTCCTTTAAAATAACTTGATATGGTAACTCCCACACAGTTCTTTGAACGTGTGTCTTTTGAACATGTTATAAAAATAAACATAAGTATTTCCAAACGAAGATATTACAAGCCTTTGTATTAGTAACATTCAACACAAAACTTAAAAGGAATTTACTTCTGTGAAAGCATTACACTGAAAAATGCTGATTTATTAAAGACACTTGACTTTGGGTTTTGTTGGGGTTTTTAAATTTTTTTTTTATTGAAGTGTCAGTTAATACTCAGAAGAATCCTTTTTAATACATCTACAACATTTTAAAAATAATTAACCAAACCATCAGGCAGACCTTCTAGTAGATGGGTCCAAACTGTGGCTAATAATTCGCTGCTGTCATGACATAAGGTTTACTTTTACTCAGGCTATTTCTTTCTTCAGTATATATTCTTCTAGCCAATAACCCAAGACAGAACAGAAAAAAGACAGGAAAAAAGGAAAATATTTCATGTGGTACCTCTTCAGCTTATTGAGTTAAAGGTCCAGGTCTGGGAAAGAAAAAAAAAAACAACACAAAAACCCCACAACCAAACAGGTGTTCAGCAACAGAGAAATAAGCAAAAGACTAATACTTAAAAGATTTATGAAATGGAAAAAAAAATATCCAGTGTTTCAAAACAGAAGGAGATAGTTAAGTGCCCATTACAGCACCTCACATCAGCACCTTGAACCTGCCTCCTCTGCAACTCAAGAAGGTTTACTGTTGTTTATTTTTACACCTGAGGAAAATTACAATGCAAATAAACATCTACCTCAATATCATTTAATGTGTTTGGCAGTCTAGGATTTTTTAAGTTTGTCTAGATTTTCGGGGGGATGTTGTTTGGTTTTGTAGTATTTTTTTTAATAATAAATGGATAGATTATGAAAATTATCAGGAGAGAGGTGGGAAGTTTAATTTAAAGGAAATCAGCCTTTTCTTTTAAAATTACATTCATCTTCTATTGTATGTCTACTAATTCCAACACCAACAAAGCCCCAAATAACATTATTTCTAATACATTCTCTGTTGTAACAGTTTAAGCAATCAGAAATGATGAATGTTTCCTACTTTCCTTGAGACACTCAATCTAATATCTCTAAGCGCTAAACTATGTTCTGATAATCATTCTAGATTTTACTTGATTTCATCCCATTACTCCCATTATGTAACATCTTGAACTACTTCCCTGATCTTCCTGGTACTCAAACCTTCAAAACTTTTATATCTATCTGAATTACCTATTCTTTGATCTCAAATACTTAGGACAGGACGTATCTGTAAAAGCAATCTTCCAAAAGCTCTGGCTAGTTAGATTGACAAAGCAAAAAGCTTCTCAAGTAAGATGAACATTTTACAGCTTTAATCTAGTTAACAACTCCATCCTGATTCACTGGTTCATTTTGCATCACTTTTCTTCCTTTAAGTAGCTTAAAGCTGTGATTTTCCTTTTCTATTTCAAAAGGAATGAGAACATGAAATGCTCAGAGAACTGGCATTAGCAGTAGTAGCTTCAGCCTGAGAGGGAGCCTTGAAGTTTGGTGTATGGCATTGCCCAGATAACCCAAGCTGCAGATTTGTTTGTTTGTTTTACAGTAAATTACAAATTTATACTTTTAAACTGACTCAGATTAATTTCTGGGCATCACGCAAGGTCAGCATGACAAGAGAACAAAGATTCACTTTCTTTTTAATGTTATTAAGTGGAAACTTAGCATAGTGTAGGTTTAGTGCTAGCAACACTGATACACAAGCAACTTGTTTTTAATACTCTATTACTTGTATCCTAAGCATCCTCTCACAATTATTTCAGCTGATAAATCACAGTCTTTGGAGCTAAACCATTAAACCCTTAAAGGTGTTCAGGGTTTTACAGGCCATCTCCAACAAGCACACACAAGAATGTTTAAGAAATATGTTTCACTCTTTAAACAAAAATTCCAAAAGCATAGGAGTTGTCTTTAAAACACAGCAAACAATACATAAACTTTAGGAATATTGTGACAGCCGTAAAAATGTTCAAGTTTACTGAACTGCATTCTTGTGCCTCAAGCACAAGATATATCCATCTAGACCACCCAGTCTTGCAGTTTGCTGGCTAAGTACCAAATCAAAATGAAGGCTAAGGTCTAACAACTATTCCTCATAGTTCTTGCACAGGTTTAGAGCTATTTAAGATGTCCAGCAGTATGACCTGCCATTTTCTTTCCCCAACCCTCTCCATGACACTAAATACCAATACTCACTACCACCCACCACCCTCTTGTCCAGAAGGGCTAGTATTTGTGCAGGTCATGTTAATTCACAACTGAAGTAGTCAGCAGCCTGTTTCGTCCCTGCGGAACAAAGAGTTAATTTTTTTTCTCACACCTGCTGCAATTTTCCTTAGCTGGCTAATGCTTTGTTTGCTTGTCTGGTTTTAGTTCTTGGATATAGCTATTGGCATCTGTCATCAACATCAGAGCAGGGTCTGGAGAAACTATGGTCAGACACTACTTGACCTTCACCGAGAAGGAAGTGGAGGCAAACAGAAAGAGGGAATGGAAAGGACTGACTCTGCCAGCTGTTGTAAATACTGCCCATGGTTCCTGTAGAAAGCATTTGATGAAAGGGTGTTTAACATTTCTGTTACCTACTCGGAATTTACTGGCAGCTGGGGGGAATGAAAAGAAACAACAACAACAAAAAAGAAATCTATGTTCCAGGGCTTGCAAAACTTACAGCATAGGCTGGTTTCTATGTAAGAAACTAGTCTCCAATAAGGACAAGTTGGCGGCTATCAGCTATTTTTTGATTTTTTAATATATATTTTATTTTTAATACACTCTTTATTTTAAACAAAACAAGCTCAGCTGTGATAATACTACACTGCCTATGGAAAAATGGTTGCTGAATGTGCAAACCTTTCAAAATCCCAGTTAAGTTTCATTTTCCTTCAAGTACTATGTAACTGAAACAGGTGGCTTCCATAAACTCTCATTTAGAATGTTTTACACTGAGTAATATGAAATTACTTTATTTATTAACTCCAGTTTGCTCCTCTCGAGCTGTTATACGTTAATCCCATTATTTCTGTATAGCACATACAACAGAGACATTTGGTATAACAGGATAGTCACCCTTCCTAGTGTGCTTGACTAGACTAGACTTTTGTTTAGTTGTTTTTCCAAAAATATTTGCAGTCTATCTAAAAAGCATCTGTATGCTATATTAAGTCTAAAGATGCATCTCTTCTCCACTGAAGTTTTTTACATTATGAGTTTGCATGAAATATTACATAAAACATCTTGCAATATGAAGGAAGTATAATATGATAAAATGAAGGGTACTTCTCAAAAAAAAAGTTATTGGAAGGATTTATTAAAACCTAATAAACTATTTCATGGATTATTATCTGAAAAGGAAGTGGACGTGCAACATAGGGTTTCTTTTTCTTTTATTAAACATCTTCTAAAACCTAAGGGGTAAATGCAAAATTTAAGAGAAAGATATAAACTGGACAGTTTACTCACAAAAAAATATTGAAGAATGAAAACCTAAGCAGGAAGCAGCCTTAATGTTATGGAGACATCATAGAAATTAGACTTCTCAATTATCAATTAACTTGACAACATTACAAAGTTCATATCAGAAAAAACATTCATGTAGTTGTTCCTCCTTCAGTCAGACTCAAAGCACAGTTCGGTCTGAGTGTATTCAAGAACAACTGAGGTAGCAAGTTACTGGCCATGCAAAAATAAAGACTATATGGCAGTCTGCTTGGTAATTACTGTGGCCCAATTTAAATCTAAGTGGAGACTAAATAAAAGATATATTGTTCTTCAGTAACTGCTGTGCAACTTGGATGACACTTTAGCATTGTATAAGTTTTGCGTTTTGTTTGTTTGGGTTTTGGTTTTATTTTTTTTAAAATAAAGTATGCTACTTTCTGGATTTTGTTTTAAAATGCACAGCCAGAGAACACAATAGAAATGTATACAACCTTAAAAATCAATGCTTGAATACAAACCACAAGAAAAATGTGAACCACCAGTTCTACTTTTTGCCAGTAGAACTTTTGTTTACAGATCTCAACAATTTTCCAATATCCAAATTAGCAGTCAATGCTCTAGCAAAGTCCAATTTCAATGACCAATTTATTCATTATAAATCTGTCATACTTCGTAAATACATTAATTCATTAATTATAAATCCCTATGGCTGCTGATGCTGAAAGAGTATAGAAGATTGCTACTACTTGTGCTGCAATTCACAAAATGAGGTATTTATTCAATGATCTTCAACAAAAAAAAAAAAAAAAAAAAAAGGTTTATCTGCAGTCACTGTCCTATGCTACCTATTTTTCATTTCAAAAAAGTTTAAAAACCGGAATTTGAAGGCTAGATTCTCAGTCTTGACTTCCACCATCCCTCTGGGGGTTGAGTCACACATCTCTGTCGAGCAGAAGTACCGAGTGCTGCTGCTACAAGCCCTGCTTGGTCCTAACGCTACAGAGGTGCTTGCTGCCTCATGCTCGCTTCAGCAAACAGAAGCAAAGGTTTACAGCTCCTTGCAGGTTCCAGCTCGGCAACTGCTGCACAACAGACCCAGATATTAAACCCTGATGTGCTTTGCTTCCACTAAACTCCTCTCTAGCCTCTATTAAACTCCAGAAGTATCCTGGCTTCTTTCCAGCCCCACTCCTGTTCTCTTTCATTCTCTCATTTACATTCAGTATGAAATTGTTTTAATATTCCTAACTTATCTTCAAACCTTTAATTTCCACTTGTTACATAACCTTCTCTTGTCCTCTTTAGTCTTTTCCTTCTTTCTTTTTTCCAGCTTTTTCCCCCCCTCTCATTACTCTGAGCTTTTTTTCCTTTTCCATATAGTATTTTCTTCCACTCCCTATTTCTTGCCAGCTAGAAAAAGATGCTTCTTTTTATCAACTCTTTTTTTTTGTTGTTCTTTTGTTTGTTTGCACAGATTAAAAAAGCAAGACTGTTAGAGCTTAAAAACATCTATGGACCAAATCCAAACACCAATACATTTTACATGTGGATTCACTTAACTTCTGGGAGATGCAAGGATATCTTAACAATAAAAAAACATTTTATTAACTAGGAATAACAGATCACATACACCAGCAAAAATACAAGCTTAACAAAAATGCTGAAGGCCATAAGCTCTCCCTGTTGACACATTATACCACTTTTCTGTTGCAGAAAGCTTTTCCAACACAATGTGAAAAGATAATGGCAAATTACAAAATTAGCATCACATCAAAGCTTAGTGTTTCAACTGCCGAACAACAGTATTTTGTTTGGCTTTCATCAAGTCAGCTTAAAGTTTTCTCGGAATAAGAATAATCAAGATGATACAGCTGTCTCTTCAATCTTATCTCAGATTTATAGTCTTGAGGGCACAAGCAGCCTGTGTGAAATGTCCATCAGCTTGCTTAGAACTAGCAAGCCACCAAAAGAGCAGCAGAAACTCCAGCACAGGCCACACTACCTACGTGCAGTTCTGACAAGACAATACTGAACTCCCTCCAATTATGGCTAAATTACTGCTTAGTATTCAAGATAATTTAGGATTTTTTCCAAAAGCTTTCTTCCTCATGTGTTTGGGTTTTTTTTGACTGCAATGAAGCTGCACAGTATCAGAAATGTTTTCAGAAGTCCTAGTCCTGCAGGAACGTGAGCATATAGCTAAAACATCCATGTACTCTATTGATGTTTTTCACAATCTGAAATAGTCAAACCCTTCAAGCCCCCTCTTCCTCCCACACCCCCCCAAAAAAGGAATTTCTTCCTTTTTTTAATATTATTTTTTAAAAGAAGAAACTGATGGAAAAAATTAGCTTCAAGTTTTACCTTAAAATGATCCTCCTCCCCCAGGTTTTAACTATGGGCCACTGTGGGCCTGAAAATACCTGCAACGCCACTGTTTTAACAAAATTCCAGGATATGTTACTATTAAAAAGGTAATTTGTAGTAACTGCTCTCCTGGAATATAACTTCCTTCACAGGGCCTTTTTCAGTCTCCTATCAGCCAGATTTGTGACTCCAGGCTTGAAACAGCAAGCTTCCATTTTCAAGATGAGAAAATACCAGAATGATAAGAAACTGAAAAGTTAAACTATTTCAGACCTGCTCACACCAGTGCGAGAGATGCTTGTCTAAAATTGTATTACTTTATCTTTTACGGATCAGTTAAGCTAGCAAAAGCCATGACAAAAAGGAAACATTTTTTCTACTTCAGGCACTCTATCAAACAGCAGTGGAACCCTTGTTCTTAGGAAAAAAAAAGAAAGCAACAGGTCACCGAGCTTTATTCTTTTACTGACTAAATTTATCATGCTTGATTTGTTCCTGCGAGAGTCACAATCTCCTTAGCCTATTTTTACATTTTGCTTCTCTTTTAGATCCACCTCCTCAATGCAGAGGTTGCTCCACATGCCGTTCTCACCAGTTCAATAACATCCTGTTTGTGATGACAGTTTCTGGTTCCTCACAGCAGGATGTTAAGCACAGACATGACCGATTCAAATACAATATGAAACTATTTCTGTGCAAAAACTAGATCAGTTTATTGCATGATGAGATGGACAGAGCACAGTCCTCAACAATTCTTACAAATTCTTCTAGTTTTCCTCTCCCCATCCTCAAAAGAAAACCAACTACACGTGGACTTTGTTGCTCTCATTGGCTTCACTACTGATACCCAATTTTTAACCAGAAAATAGATAACAGATTTCTGAACTCTTAAGCGTGGAAGCTCTAGATTTTTACTGTTGTCTCCATGTGTTTCTTGTAGGTGTTTTTCTGCTTTTTAGAATCTCTTCTACTGCTGAGTACACTCAGTGATTATTTTTAGACCCCTGCAAAATTCCTCTGTATAATTTCCGACCTCTAACACCCATACTTTTTGATTCAAACTTTTGTTTTCTTAAATAGAAGAGTTACTCAGTAAAGCATATACAAATTGGGGAAGTATTAAATCATTCTACAACTGTTTGCTTCCTTATATTTTCATTTCACTTCCCTGCTTTGTGATTTGATTATGTTGGGTTTTTAAAATGAGTTTTTCAGACACATGCAAACTCAATCCTATGGCCTCACTTCCTTACAGTAAAATAAAAGAGCATGTTAAATCTTGTATATCAGAAATAGCGGAAAGCCTCAAGCCAGAACATTAGAACAAATCAGGGCCCATCACGAATGCTGCCATGTTAAGTTAACTGGTCACAGTGTAGGAGAGTCCCATGGAAATACATAAGGAGAAAGAGGCAACCAGAGGCTAAATTCTCTGCCAGGGAAAGCCAGGCAATAGCAAGTCGGGGTCATCAGCCTCTTCTCCTATAGCCTAGAAAGGGGTATACCAAGAAAAGAGCATTCACAGCAGCACCAAAGTTACAGTGAACACCCACCATCAAAACATTTTTTGTGACTCTTTTTGGTAACCGAGTTTGCAAAACTACTGAAGGGAAGTCCACACAATCCTACAACCTCCAACCATAACCAATGCCTGTTTTCCTGCTGCAATAGAAAAGCAACCCTAGAATGACACAACTGAACATTATGGAGAGGAAAATAGTGCTTAGAGAGTTAATACAATCTGACAGTTCCTTAAGGTACTATTTAATTACTGCATTAAAAGCAATCACCAATTTCTACGGAAGCAAACCATCAATAGACAGCTGCTTACTTATATTTGAAAAATGTCCTTTCATAGGAGAATGTTTGTCTTGCATACCTGATAACTAAAAAAATACTGGATATTGCAAACGATTTACAAGCCAATCTTTTAACAACAGTGCCTTCATGTGTTTATTATAGGCATTTTCTTCTTTTAAAGCTAAGATTCAACTATGTTTTATAGTTGTAATTCTGTCCTCCTACACATCCACAAGCAAATTAGGTCAATTCCAAACTATTTGTAAAACCTCCTACATAGAAAGTAGTTTGAGATTTTAAAACATACGAAGTTTAAAATAAACAAAGTCAACCTACCAGTGTCATAAACCTTGTGAACTGTCAATTTTTTTTTCTAGCCTAAGAAGGCATCCTGAAGTAGGAAGAACCAAAATGCGAGAATGATTGTCCTTGGCCAGAAGTTGCATCCACATCATATTTAATAACATTTTAATAATGTTTATTATATAAAGTTTCCCTAACTATCTTCTAAACTTACTTCTACTTTTGGCATCTGTAACATCCTGTGGCAATGAGTTCCACTATGTAATTATGTGTTGCATGAAAAAATGTTTATTTTAAACATACTGTTGGGTAAGAGCTAGGAGTCATCAAAACTGTGTTATAAGGAATGACAAATAATCATATTCTCCCCATCTTCTCAATAACATTAGTAGCTTTATATGCCTCTTGTGTTTCTTTGAACTCATTTCTTTTCTAAGCTGCAGTCCTAACCATCCTGTTCAAACACAGGTATCTTTTTCCCCATATATAACCTGGTTTATCCTTACTAAACGAAAGGACATCTGCAATTGTTTGTACTATTCCAGATAGGTCATGGATGTCATCAAGATCTTTGTATAGAACTATAATGCAACTTCAAGACCCCGTTTTTGAGTAGCAACAATTTAGACTGCCATGCATGTTATTTAGCCACTTCCCTCCTGCAAGCATTATTGTAAAATATTGTATAGTTAATGCACTTGCCATTTTATTCATTTGATATCTTCTATTATCTTCCCACAACTATTCATGTTGACAGATTTGGGGGTCTTAGTATCATGAATGGTGTATGTGTGCAAGCTGTTATTTTGCTGTTTAGCCCCTTTCACAGACCTATTAAAGCAGCAAAGAACTCCACATAGATCCCTGTA
>VYZV01010348.1:14926-50434 GCA_013401275.1 Pandion haliaetus
GAAGAGGATCTAGATCTTTACATTTTCAAAGCCTTTCCTGAATATACAGAAAATATTAGATGTATTGATTCAGTGTATAAACCTATATAGGTCTGTTAGTTAAGAATACTTTACATGCAAAGAGTTTCAACTTCAGAAAGCTGGCAACCTGTGAACAGCTTCAAGAGTAGAACTCAAGAAGGGCGTTTAGATAACTTTTTCTTCACTGAAAGATAATCAGACCTGTCTAAGAAAAACTTATTTTCATTTAAAAATTATGGTGTTTCTAATTCACATGACTTAACTTTGCTTCTTTGTTATTAACAGCAGAATGCAGTCTGACAAATTTATCAGCTCGTTTCGAAGTAGCATTAACATTCAGACAGTACATAGTCCCACCTGCCCTGCCATATAGCCCCATCACTACCTTCAAAATGTCTCTTGAGTAAAATCAACTGACAGATAAATAGACCAATCTATATATCTGGTAAGATATTATCAAGCAAGACACATGACATCACTGGGTATATCAAAGGGTTCAGTAGTCAAAGTGGCATTTCCTCGGTGGAAAAACAATGAAACCAGCACTCATTGCTAGCTAGGAGCAATCTGGAGCTCAGACATACTCTTGGATTTCTCCTTGACTCCAAGCTCCACGAAGAAAAAAGATTCACTAACAAATGCAACTATGAACCTTAATTCACCAACACGTTTTCATACTCGGCATCACACCTGAGCATGGAGGCTTTTGGCTTAAAAACCTTTATCTGGCAACTGTCATGCAGCATCTCTCATGAACCCAGGCTGCTGAATGCCTATGAGAGATCTTCCATTCTTCATAAACTTCCTATGAAGTCCTTAATGGAGTTCAAAATCCACCTTTATCTTCAAAGGACCCTACAGCCAACCTAAATCTTGAAGTCCACCATCAATGACTATGCTCATCAAACAAGCTAGAACTCTACAGCAGGGGCTGTTAGGAAAGAAAGCAGAAATGTCCTAAGGAACTGACGCAACGTTTTTTAACAATTCCTCATCCATTCGGCTATTTGATGAAAGTTATGTAACACTATTCACAATACAGCATTGTACAAAACAATTGGAATGAAGGCATTAAAATGAATAGCTAGAAATTAAAGCAGCTCTCCTCAGACAATAGCTTGCAACTCCAAAGGACTCATGAACTCTCAACAAAACTTCATCATGCAAATCAGTTTGTATGCCTGAAGTGGGGCCCTGCAGAAATTTTAAGACCATAGCCTAAACTTTACTACTTTAGATTAGAACTTTAGACTTCAGAATTTTAGAGCATCCTTTCAGCTAAATTCAGTATTTGGAATTTTTCAGACTTCTTATTAATTGTATCAGAAAAATGATGCTAAAAATCATCATACTGGTTCACGACAGATTTAAAAGTTTCACTCCAAATCTGTACCACAGCAACCGCACATATCAATAGGCATACACAAAATTAAAGGATTTTCTTTCATAAAATTCACAGCCTTCAGGTTTACGAACCAATAAAAGGAATGACAGAAATAAAAGAAATCGTTAATCTCTATATTAAAGGAGCTTTACAAACTCCACTAAAAAACCCAAAGGACTTTGACTGTGAGGTGTCTGTTTTTAAAACAGAAAATGCGTGAGACTTTTTATTAAAATTATCTAGCCCTAAAACTAACTATACTATTTTTGCATTTTCCTGTTACCAGTTCTGCCATCCATACTCTGTTGACTTCATACATTACAGCCTTCTTAAAAATAAAAAAACTCTAGGCAAAACATGGCTGTTAACAGAGAATAAGTCTAAACTAAAAAATTAAAAACAAAACAAGTTTTCAGAATTAAATACATTTTTCTTCTGAAAATAAGTCTTCTGAAAACTGAAATTGTACTTCAGGAGTTTCTGATAACCACTAAATCTGCTGTAAGTTATTACAATAGATTAAAATAGCACAAAAACAATAAAATAATTAAATCTTTAAAAAATGGAGCAATTTAAATGCTCACAGAGCTAGAGGGAAACAGATGATGCAAAAGATAGATCACCAAAAAAAATTAAACATTTGGCAATTTTTACAATGGAAAAAATAGGTATTTGTCTCCAAAAGTCAGTAATTTTTGTTTATGATACTTCTGCCTCAATTGCTGTTGTTTTCTCTTCAGCTAGGAGATTTAGAAACATTCCTGCATTTGAACCACTTCATTTGAACTTGAGAAACCACCGAGATGTTTTTCCTTTTTCTGATCTATGAATAAAAATGAAGTTAAAAGTATGAGACCTCCTAATGTCATGATTAATTTAAAAAGACTAGATTTGGTTGTACTTTTTGTGCTGTGGTTTCAGATAATTACTTATTAAAGTAAATTAAGTAAATTTCTTTAATGCATATGCTTACAAGGGTTCAAAATATGCTACAGGAAACGGCAGCTGAAGTTTGCTCTAGTGAGAGTGCAAAATGGCTGCAACAGATAAAGCGCAATGGAAAAATAAGGATACTGCTGTTGTAGAAGGTGACATTACGTGAAGTGGTAACACATGAAGTGGATTGCTGTGGTCTAACTGGCTTTTTCTTAGCCTGGTCTAAACTGTCTATGTAACTAGACATTCATCCTTATAAACAAAAGACAAAAATAGGATTTGGAAGTTTGGCTTCACATCCAAAAAACCTTATTAGCTTACGCTGAGCTAAACAGGAGGGGAGGAGCTGTTCTTGTCAAATCATTACTTCTGGAAAGCAAGTGATGCTTTCCAAATGTTACAATTTATGAATGGTTATCCGAAACTTTTAACACCAGCTTCCTATATTTTAGCCTTTTTTTCTTCTTACTAGGCATAACCCACAAGTAAGTTCGGTTTTGAAATTGTGAATCACCTGGTAAGGCATTTTGATTTTCCTCTGTAGGTGAAATGGATTGTATGGTGATCATAGGAGCTTGGGTGCAAGCCACTGCCAACTAAAAGAAATAGATATTTTTCAGAAACGACAAAACAAACAAACCCTAGTTCTAAAAGGAGTTTAAATAATGAAAGCTAAAAAGCAGAAGAATGGGTATCAATGTCAGCATCTCCTTCTGAAAATGCACTGCATACAATTTCAGGGAAATAAAAATATTGTAGGTAGACATAAAAGCCAACCTAAAAATCCTCCAGCAAATGCAGGCAGACATCTGGTGCCTGAAAACCATGTGATCCCCCATCCCTCAAATTATTAGTACAATACCTGGTAAAATTTCACAGCCTAACTATGGTTAGAGACTGGCCTCTGCCAAAGTCATTTGCAGGTTCAAACATTCTTTTGCCAGCTAATCTAGGTAACAGCTTGTAGCAACAGCTTAAAACCATGTAGGTCTCCTGCCAGCATTTTGTGTTCTTGCTGTAGAGGATTGTTTCCAAAAAGGCAGGCTTACCTAAGCAACAAAACAGTCACTCATCAGTTTAGCATCAATTCAACTCAACCCTCAGATTAGTTTCTCAGTCCTAATGCCAGTCAATACCCTCTCTTCCATCTAGATAAATCATCAAAGAACCGGTCTACAGTTTGAAATGGCACCAAAAAAAAAAACCTTCGGGTTCGTGATCTGGATAACAGAAGACAGACATGGGAACCATTTCTCCATTTTGCCTTTCCTTACAAAATGACAGCTTCCAGCCCAGCTTTGTCTGCATCATCTGCAGAACATTCCTCCACCTAAGACTCCTCCTCTAAAGCACATAGAGCTAGCTATTATTGTCTGCATACGAATGATATACTAAAGCAAACACCATTTCCCTCTCCTGGCCTATTACATTATTATTTTCTGAAAGTATCAACTTCATTCATTTTTCCTTTCTGTAAAATTTACCAAATTACAAGAAAATAGAAGTATCTTTAAGATCAAAACTGCATTATCTATACTCAGAAGATACAAAACAATTTTACCTAAGTACCAAGCTCTGCCCCACTATCTCACAATGTTTCCAGTAACATTAGAAGAACCACTCCCAGCACTAGAGGAAACTTCCTACCTCATATAGGTCTCTAATCCTTTGAGAAAGCTGAAAAGGTTGCTTGCTTTAGTCTTTTTTTTTTTTTTTAATGGCATAGCCCCCCCATCATCCATGAATGAGAGAAGACTGTCAGCTTGCCTAAGAGTCTTAGTAGTCTTCAGTTTTCCACAGCAAATACATGCAATGGTATAACAAGACAGCCTGCTCTAAAAGCAAATAAAAGCTAATTAGACGTAACCACCTTGGTTCTAGAGAATGTTAGCACAAGGAGCTTTTCCATGCCTAGATGAACTGAAAGGGGTTTTTTGTTTGCTCAGGAAACCTAGATTTCAAATAAACGGTCCCTCCAAATGATCTTTTTAATCCACCCATTGAGAACAGAAACACTAAGAATAAAGATTTTGTTTGTTTGTTTTGACAACAAGTTGAGTTGGTCTTTTGGGAATCCTGAAAACAAAGCAATTTTATCTGTAAAAGGAAAAAAAAATAATCTTTCCCTTGATACCACATTCTTTGATATAAAGCTTTGGCGATGGAAAAATCTATATGACTCTGTACTTGCACAAAGGCAGCAGCAGTTAAGAATCCCTTTGAATAGGACAAGAAGCAGTGGCAAGTAGGGAAGCAAAAAAAGGAGTGCATTTTGGCTCTGTATTACATGTTCTTTATAGAAAACAAACTACTGTAGTGAAGTCCTTTAAAACTGGAGAAACCATGACAAAACAGATAACAGAGTGACCGTTTACATAATGCCAGCGGGAGCTTAAAGAAGCAGCCACAATGACCAACACGAGTCCGCACGGGTGGAAGAGGGACCCACCCCCGTGTGGTACTGTCAGACCTGTGGAGTGGAGGAATGAGGGAGAGGGAGGTTTACCTGTTGCTTTGATAGGAAAACAGGTAGGGACAGAGAAAAGCAAGGATCATGTTGTGCTTTCCTTCTAGCTGTGGCAAGCACTTTAGAAATAAAGCAACAGGTATTAAGGCAGACTTGTGCATACTTGCAGCCTGCAATGTGGTTTTAGCAAACAAACATTTCTTTTCATGGTCTGCTCTAGAACCACATTACATAGGAAACAGTAATGTGACCCTCACTTAAAGCTGGAGAAAACAGATGAGGAAAGATAAGATGATGTAGCTAGCATGCAGGCACAACCAAAATAAGCCAAGTGCTGTAACAGCCTGAAGAGCTTCCCACTCCACTCTCTCATCAAGTAATGAAGTGCAGAGCATTCAGCAATCTGGAATTAGAAAGCTGCTTTTTCTTTCATTTTAAGTTGAGGAAAGAAAAGAAAATTGCAGTCAGGGCATTTCAAGAGTGCGTGTGTGTGCATGCGTGTGCAGGTGGGTGTTGGTGTTGTTGCTGTTGTTTTTCAAATAAAAAAAGCACCAAAAAAGCTGATGACTCAGAGTTCCCCCCAACCCAGTCAATAACCCACTCTCATGCTGATCTTCCCAGATGTTGATTAACACCCGTACAGATATTGTATTTTATTTCCTGGGGAACACACTTCAAGCCTTACATTTTTTTCAATTTTTTTTTTTTCTGGCAAAAATCTTACTTTAGTAATCTTATTTTCTCCCCCTCTAGCCCTTGTTTCCAAATAAAATATGCATGTTCCTGCCCTAAGCAAGTAGTTTAACAGTAAAAACAGATTTCTACTCCTTGCCATCCAAAAGAATGAGACACAGGGACACATTCCCAGGAGGGAAGGGGAAAAAAAGGAAATTTAATAGAACTGAGAAAGGAGCCTGGAGATCTACAAAAGTCTCCATGGGAACTTAAGGATACAATCTGTTGCATGTTAACTCTTTTTTTAACTTTATTAATAGCGCATTTAGTTTAGACCACCTCCTTAAAAACTTTTTAAAAAACAGTTTATCTAGGGGGCCTGAAAAATTCCTCTCACTTTTTAAAATTCAGATGCCATTAGCATAAGAGCTTCATTAAAAATAAAATTAAGGAAAAAAGTTAAATTAGAGATGAGGTCCACATTTAAACAGATTTTAAAAACCTGTTTGGAAATCAGTATCATTTTAGCACAGCTCAGTTGGGTTCCAAAACTACCAGAGAGGAGAAAAATCAAAAAGTCACTGTAGGTTAAAGTCAAAAGTACTTTAACTTTGGCTTCCTAACAACAAGACGGCACCATCAATGGATGTATAAATGACAGACAGCACAGCAGACCAGTCTGAAGGTAAAAATAGTAAGTCTTAAGAAACTGCTTCAACATTTTTTTATTTTTTAAACTGAAGCATTTAAACTTGAGCACAAAGTTGAGTTCCACTGAAGACAGGACAGATAAACATTTAAACATTTCACTGAACTGCAGCATAAGGTCATACCTTATCTAAAAGTACTAGCTAATTTCCTACTTTTTAGTATTAATCATCTTCTATCAGAAACACAAAGGGCTCTAAGACAAGCACTACCACTCAACAAGAGCAAGTTTTTCAGCAGAGAAGGCCGACCATATCTTGGGAGGAGGAGCAGGAGCATTGCCAGCAGGTCAAGGAAGCAGTTCTTCCCCTCCACCCAGCACTTGGAGACCTACAGCTTGAGCAGCACACCACACTGCTGCATGAGTCTGGAGGAGAACCACCGAGGTGGACGGGGCTGGAGCACGTGACGTAGGAGGAGATGCTGAAACAACTGGGATTGTTCAGCTTTAATAGAGAAGGTAAAGGGAAAAGCCTCTGCTGTCTACAGCTACCTAGCAAAGGGCCAAAGAGAAGACAGACACAGGCTCCTCAGAAGTGTGCAGTGGTAGGACAAAAGGTAACAGAAAAGTTGGAATGCAGAAAATTTGGGCCAGATGTAAGTCTGTTCTATTTTGTACCATGGAAGTGGTCAACCATAGAAAGAGATACGCAGACAGGTCACGGTCAAAACTTCACTGAAAAGGATCCTGAGCAACATGCTCTGACTTGTCCTGCTTTGATTAGAGATTGGATTAGACAACCTTCAGAGGTCATCTACATGATTCTTACATGAAACCCACATCACTCTAAGATTTGTGCTGGTACTGGTTATTACAACCAGTAATAATGAAAAAGTAAGTTTGGTACTTCGTGGTAGTCAAAAAAAAAAAATCAAACCTAATACTAGGAATTAACAGACTATCATGACACTGTATGATAGTGCACTTCATTCTACTTCTATTTAAACCCTAGTGGCTTTCCAATATGTATTAATATTACTATTTTCACAGTTATCTTAAGCAACAGTGACTGAAAAGCATCCTTACATACAGATCCTGTAAAACTCAGCCATCTCCATATGGCCAACAGCAGATCCACCCCTTTTTGCAATTTCAGTCCTAGGCTTTATTTACCAGTCTGACAGCTTTTACCCTGAATTTATAACCTCTGCAGAGAATACAAATCAATATTGAAATCAACAAGTGTAAAATACTCAGTTGACAACTCCTATAACTGGTATGAAATTTGATACAACAGTAAGGGAGAACTTGTAACAGCCTTTCAACATATAAAGGGAGCTTATAAGATAGATGGGGAGAGACTTTTTACAAGGGCATGTAGTGATAGGAGAAGGGGTAATGGCTTTAAACTGAAAGAGGGTAGATTTAAATTAGATATAAGGGAGAAATTCTTTACTATGAAGGTGGTGAGGCACTGGAACAGGTTGCCCAGAGAAGTTGGGGATGCCCCCTCCCTGGAAGTGTTCAAGGCCAGGTTGGATGGGGCTTTGAGCAACCTGGTCTAGTGGAAGGTGTCGCTCCCCATGGCAGGGGGGCTGGAACTAGATGATCTGTAAGGTCCATCCCAACCCAAACCATTCTATGATTCTTAAGAGCTGTATGCAGTTCTGGTCCCCTTTGCTTTCTCACCCTCATCTGAAAAAAAGGAATATGGTAGAAATGGGGAAAGATTGAGAAAAAGGCAAAAAGAACAATCAAATTAATGGAATGGTTCCAACATACAGCAGTAGTAATGCTATTTTTACTGGGCCCTTGGGTACTAAAATGCATACACAATTATACCATATTAGTGTACTTCTGTCTGAATTCACAAGCAGCTAATATTAAGTTTCTTCATGGTGATCCTGCCTTTGTTAGCATAATAGGCCTCTGCTTTACCTACAGATGAAAGCAACAAATCAACTACACTCTCCTTCAAGCCAGAGGAAAAAAAGATTAGGAGTTGGGAATATAACAAAAGTTTCATAAAATCAGAAGTGGCACAATGAAGGTGAGTAGGGAACATGGTTGTTTCAAGATAAGACAGAAAAAGGCCTGTATAGAATGTCAGATGCAAAATAAAAACATAGTTGTGATTCACCATCCCTTGGCCACTATCAAGACAGAAATGGTGGTGAGATAGACTTTGTCTGACACAGCATGGCCATTTTTACGAAAACATGAAAAATGCACAGTGCAGTGGACATATGGTTCTTGTCTGTGGTCCAGAAGACAGGGACAAAGGGCCAAATTTTTTGCTACTGCAGATTATATCTTGCTGGAGCAGTGATTCCAAATCAACCACCTGCTTAAGCATTATCACTGGCTGAACTAGTAATAATTTACAATATAAAAATGCAGAGAACAGATAATAATCTCTTGGGCTATGATCCTAAGAATTGTTTTTATCACAAGAATGGAAGATTATGAAAAGCTGATGTTCGTAACAGTTTTCAAATCATCTAATTTCTGGAGGATTCACATACAGCCTATGTGAATTTGTATGTTCCAGTCACTCTGGAGTTTCAGACATGAAGTACTTCACAATAAAGTATAATTCTTCACAATTTTGCATGAGATATAATCATTAGCATCAACACAAAACCAGCATGGAAGCAGTTTACTTCTGTTTGCACAAAGAAGAAAGCCTATGGAGAATCCGATTAGTAACCTCTTTTGATTAATTTTATGATGCTGTCAGTGTTAGCAACAGAACTCCTCCAGCAAGATGCACAGACTGTTTTTAATTTATCTTCACCATGAAGTAAAGTCTTTCTGGTTTCCAGGAACTAGACAGACTGCCTCTGCATAAACTTCTTGAGTTCCTCAAGAGTAATTTTTGCTAGTGTCAGTGAGACTGACAGTAAGTAGCTAGATCTATGTACAATTGTACAGCTGAAATATTTTTTGCCTGTTGATTAATAGGAGAACATACTGTGGACCTTGCTTTCATTAAATCATTTTTTAAAAGTAATTTCCAAACTTGACACACAGATGTCCTTTATCATCAGCTGTGACTAACTTGGCGAACAAAGGCTCCTAGATAAAATGGAATTAAAAAAAAACCAAACCACACTATAATGCTGCACAAAACAGCAGGCAAAAGGCATCTTCCTGCATCATGATGCTGGTTTTAGGGAAAATAGAATTAATACTCAATAATGGACAGTTCAAGGTCTCTTGTGTACTATGGAATATATCTAATCTGCAAGCTGCTTGCCTTACACTGAGTGGAAATCCTTCCGATCATTTTCAGCATAATGGAGACAGACTAGCATTGCTTAAATGCAATGTTTATTAGCAGTTTCTTTACAAATATAAAATATTTTAGAAGGCAATTCTTCAAAAAGCTGTTGAAAATCCAGTAGAGTGTAAGATAATGCTTGATCTCTTTTCCCCTAGTTAAGTATGCACTACAAGATAGAAGCATGCAGGACAAGAATCCTTTCATTGCTTCTGTGTAACCTCACAGATCTAGCAGATTGAAAGAAAGATCATAAAGATTGTATTAAATTATTTAGAGACCTGAGGCCCATTTTTCAAAAAGATACAGGAATTCCCAGAGATTTCCTCATGAATTTCAGTAAGTAGATTTTTAGGCTGATTTTATATATAAAAATAATTTTTATATTATTTATATATATATATATAAATTCTCATCAAGTTAACCCACCATCTAAAAAAAAGAACAATATCAAAATTATAGACATTGTTCAGAAACACTAACCTGGGTGTATATACCTAAAAACTGGTATTTATGATGCATCTCAGTCTCCTCTTGTGCTCCCCTACTGAACTCCATGTGTTTTAAAATTTTAAACAGAATTTTTACGCTTTGGACAGACATCATGTTTTTAACCTGTGTTTCTTGCACAGCAGCTTACAGCTGGTCCTAATTAAAGGCGGTGGCCCAAATAACACAAGGAAAATGGAACCATTAAGAGTAGAATTAAGCCCCACAAGAGCCGCCATTTTGAAGGGGCACATTTCCACTCCATCACCACATTCAACCATATTCAAAGCATTTAAGTGACTGGTCATTTCTCAGACACCTGCTGTGATCTGCCATTTCAATGTCAACAGATAGTATCTATTGCCAAAGAAAGAAATGTCTAACATTAATGTTAAAATACCACTTCTAAATATGTTGCAAGAGAATTATTCTCTCAGAGTAAAAAGGGAGCATCAGGATTTCTTCAGTGTTAAGATTAACAGCAAACAAGTTTCAACATGGTAGTGAGAAGAAGCACAGCAAGTTTTGGCCTGCAAGCCAGTAAGAGCACACACAAGGCTCAGAAGAAAACTGGAATATTTAAAAAAATTTACATACGTTTTGATGTAACTATCAAGGAGTCACACTGTTACACACTCCCTAGAAGATACACAAAAATCAATTGATCCTCAAATATACCCTGGGCAAGGACAGATCAGAGATTGTACTCAAAAAATCGCACTTTAAAGGAAGAGTGCACACATCTGCTTCACTCACAAAGGTGATCTGCTTCAGGACCACAACTTCGGCTGTCCGCACAGACCACGGTACATTATCACATGAAAAGAAATACAGTTTATCACGGAATAACATCTAATTTTTCCCAAAGAGGAACAAAGCCCTAAGAAAGCACCTGCACACCAAAAGACGAAGGGGAGGTTTTAAGCAACGTTCACAGCACAGACTTGCACTGGCACATTGCTGTCCACCAGGATGTGAGAATATGCAATTTCAGACAAACACAATTCTGCTGGCAGGAGGCCCTTGTGGAGAGATGCTACCAAAAATCCAGCGAGGTTTGGGATCAGGAGTTGTTTGAACTTGCTTTGTTTGGCAAGGGTTGATTGATTTTCCCCCCATTATTCTGGTACAAGGACAGCATTGCCAAACCAGCAGAGTCCATCCTACAACTGCATTCTCGAGGCTGTACTTCCTACAGAAGCAGGCACTGCTGTCCCTCACCCCTTGCCACCACTGTCACCTGCTAGGTACCGCGGGGCTTAGTGCAGAGGTCCTGCCTGCAGGCAACAGCTGTGCTGCTGCAGACCCCCAAGGCCACATCAAGCACTGGGTTTTGGTACAGGGCACAACTGTTTCTTTACCGGAAGATCATCCAGGACAGACACAGTTTTGGTTCACGTACGTACTACATTAAGGAATGGAAGCTTCCAAATCAGGGCTCAGCCTAGCCCGTGCACAGGTACTTTGGTTTTCGGCTCTGAACAAGGGCAAAAACCACTGTGAAACTCAAACTGCCGTGCAGCACTGAAGAACACAAGGGAACATGCCCTAGTCACCAAATGAAGACTAAATAAAAATTAAGTAAAAACTGGATTGGTGCCAAAACAGTCCTTTCCTTTGAGTTGGTCTACCTACACCTTACAGACTATAACAGAAAATCACTATTGTAATAGAATCAGCACAACCATCTACTAAAAACAAACTTAAGATTCTTTGGGTTTTGCAGGCACTGCTAACTCCCTGAAGCTATGTCCCTGGGTCTATACATCTGTGCCAGCAACCTGCTTTCAGATCATCCCAGCTGTCCCTAAAGATGCTACACGGGAACATGTTACATTCCGCTTCTTCCTAATTTCACTTGCTAATGCTCATTTTTGTAAGGAGACAAAAGAGCAATGACAGAAACAGAAACAGCAACTATGGCATACAGCAAAATCAGGAAAAATACATGTAAAATATACAAGAAAAGTCACATGTTAGACTAATAGTTACACGTGGAAGATGCTGTTGGAACAAGCTTTTTAAATATTTTTGGTCTGCTCAGGTTCCAGGCCAATCTGCTGGAGTTAAGAAATAATAACAGGGGAAAAACTATCTGCATTACCACCTCATTGACATTTTTAAGATTTCAACTTTAACATTATGAAAAATAATGAATAAATGCAGCAGGCATTCTCAGCTGTAACACAATTTCAGAAAAATGACTTAAATTCCTTTCTTAAAGGCAGTAAGAGCCTAAAACGCATTAAGGCAAGAAGCTGGTTTTAGGACCAACATGAATTCTTACCTAGGGCTTCAGAAGCATATATGCACTACCTAAAGTCAGACATGATGCAAGACAAACTTCACACAGCAATTGACAACATCCCACTGGAAGTATGTGCTCAGCAACTAGTGGTTACTGAATAGCATTTCAGTTTGCCCAGGAGCTCCTGTTTTTCCTAGATTTGAGGGCACAAAATATCACTAGCATAACTGCAATTTCAGGTAACCTTCCTGGCTTCACGGCAAACTAAAGATTTCGTTCCCAAGATCAGCCAAAAAGATTGGCTGTGGCGCAGAGAAAGGGCAGAATTTTACCCAGACATGCATGTCTTCTCTAATGCACAGGAGCTACTCTTCCAGGATGTTTAACTACTTTCCAGAGGCAAAACAACTTGTTATGAGAGATAGATGTTTCAAGGATAAGCACTATAAAGAACAGAAATAGTATAAAGTCCTACCTCCTGTTTACCCCCCAAAAGGGAGGGGGCAATTACTGCATTTAGAATTTGTCAGGCTGCACAGACTGATGAACCTGAAAGCACCAGCAAAACTGCTTCATACCATCACGAGTTACAGCAGTCTGGTTGGCACTGGATTGGGTCAGGAAGCAGTGAAAGTTAATTTTCAGTGTCAGATATAAGAAGTATCTTCATCTTTATATGGATACCACGAAAATATTTTCATGTTTCTCAGTAAGAACGTCATTGCCCAACTGTGCCTTCTGCCACCTGTCACCAACCTATTAAGCAGGCTGAAAGGAAAAATTCTTGGGTAGGAAGTCTGGGAGAAACTTGTAAACAAAACCAGAGGGAGAGCAAAGCTGGAAGAAAGCCTCAATGTTTAGGCCACCTACATTTCAGGGTGGATTTCCAAATATCTCCATTCACTGACCTTGTATTTGCTGGCTTTCTCTGAGCTGCCACTTAGTCACTGAGAGAAATCACTACTGCTGATTATGTAGGCTGTGAAGCTAATCTGAGAAGCTAATTCAGTTCCATTCTCCACCTATATACACCTATATGCATTCTGCACCTACACAGATAGGATGAAGACACCAGCATACAAGCATGGAAGAAGGTGGAGAGTGGAGGTAAGAATGACTTCCAGCACATGGGAAAAAAAAAAAAGGCAGATATAAAATCAAGTTTACAACATAGAAATGAGACCACCTTTAATGAGCTCACACTCTCAGGCTGACTTCAGGCAATCAGACAAACAGAGGAAGTTTTCCATTTTGGACAGCACTAGGGTAACATACGCTAGACAATGACAATTTTTCATAGAAACACTGATAGATAAGGAAAAAGCAAAGTATGCCTGCAGTCATAAACTGACTTCTGCAAGTGTTTTGCCAAAGATAATTACCAGCGTACAAATGCATGCAGGAATCATCATTCAAGTACCTAACATTGATCTAAAGAGAATGGTAGATGTTCAAGCTCAAATATAGTAAAACTTGCAGAGTAACGCTGAGACGCAACAGCCATCTGACTTGATCTCCGCATCTGACACAGTGAAACACAAATTAATCATTTGCATTACCAAAAATTACTCAACTGTAAATTCATACTTAGTATAATACACCAAGTGCAAGCTACAAGAAAGGTTTGGCCATAGCATGGTAACTTTGAGATCAATTCCACCACAAAGAAAAGTAGTTTCCTTAAGGACAGAAAATATTATGAGGTCCTCCCCTCCTTGGAGAAGTGCTAACTTTGACTGGGGTAAGTGGAGTATACACATAAGCCCACCCACCCAATTATCTTTACGTTTAACAGTATGCCTGTACATTAAGTTATACAATGTATTTTAACACAGAAGCTCACTCATTTGTGAAGAAAATTTATTCCTCCAGGCAATACGCAGTTTAGGAAGCAGTACAACCATGTGCATCTCAGCAAGTAAGGCAGTGCAGTAGGCAGGGATCACCAGGTTGAAGTCATTTGAAGCAGAGGTCCCTAGACGTACACAACACGTGATTTGTAGGTTTTATGTCAGACTAGATTTAGCCCAGTCCCCTAGGCAGAACATTGCCACGCATGGGCTGTTAGAACCTGCCCCGAGACTCTATCATTGATTTCAACCTTCACAACTCCAAAAAAGTCCGAGCACACTGAACGCATCCCTGGAGCGGACCTCTGGTTTAATTTCCCCTAAAGGAAGTTACTCCATGGGCACTAACACCACTTTGTGATCTGACCAGAGTACACGGGGGTGACGACAGGAGATAAGAAGACACTCACCACAGAGCTACGCTGCTGTTTGGAGCCAAAATGCTATGGCAGATGTAGTCAATGCATCTTTTAGTAGCTGACAGCAAGTGGAATGATTCTGCATAAAACCACGCTAGGAAAAAAGCAATATAAGCTGCTCCTGTGAACTATTAGGTTTTATTTAAAATTAATTTAGAAGAAATATAGGACAAAATTAATTCAGTATTTTGTAACACTAGCACAATGTATTCAATCGTGTGGCAGCTCCCTATGGGTTTTATTCTTTTTCCTATCTTTTTTTTCTTCCCTCCTCATTACTAGTTTTCCAAGTTCAGCCTAAACCCTGAGAGTCACCTCAGGTCCTTTACCACTCCTGTTGATAGCTTTTGACGAGAAACAGAAGATGGTGGTTTTTTTTTTTTTTTCTGCAGAGTAATTTTTTTTCTCAACAGAATTGTAAGGTCCTATTCCCTCCAGTAGGGATGTACATCTTTTTACTAGACAAGCTTAGTAAATAATGATAAAAAACATGGTGGTTGGGGTGGGAGCAGGGGAAAAATACAAGCAAGTTCTGAGAGCTGGTTATGTTCTATGCCCTCTTCTTGCATCCTGGATTTTCAGGGACAACCAACATACAAGAAGAGAAAAAGAATTTCTAATTTTAGAATAGATTCATCAAGAGAGGTATGGAAAGGTTGAGTAAGTGGGCTTTTAATTTTTAAAATCAGTTTAAAGAAGTGTTTAGCATGTTGCTACTGAAAGTTGTTGGAAACTAAAAGTATGCTTTCAATTCAAATAAAAAACAAGTCTTGTCCTTTTGGAACAAATTTAGGTACACATTATTGTTATTAAGCCAATGGCAATGTGAATACTGAAGAGATTTACTTATCAATGTTACTGCAATGTGTCTCCGTACTTCCAACTTCAGGGAAGGCCACTATTTAAGTGCATTTTAAATTTAATAGTTTCAGATACAAGCCTTCACATCAAATACAAATTACTTCACTTTCTGCTGTTCAAAGATGACACTAGCTTTTCTTTGGACCAACGTGCACACGCCTTTTGACCATTTAAATGCAAGTCTCAAGGCAGTTGTCCCATTCTCACAGTCACCTGCAGCACTCCAGCTCACCTCCTCCTTCCCAGCCTCACCCTGCAGACACTGCTGGCCGTTTCACAGCAGTCAGTGAGGTCTCAGCTCCTGTAAGTCTCACACTTCCCTCACCAGGTTGGTGCCAGTTGCTTAGAAACACCGCAGGAAACGGGATTTTGTATTGGCTTTAGATAATGATGAGCTCAATTGATAGCAGCCAACTAAAAATTACATTCTTTTAAGTTTTTCCATATTTCAAACCAACCTTTGCAGTATTAAGAAAAACCCATGACACATTTAAAGAAGCTGAGCAAGAGCCAGGACTCAACTGGGACAAAGGAAAGCAGAAACCTGTGGTTGTGAGTCTAGCTGCAATTTACTGAAAGAAAAAAACCCACCAAACTTCACAAGAGGTAGTTTTGAGGAAAACAATTTGCTGCTGTCAGATGAGAGTGCTTAGAAGAAAATGTTTACTTGTGCCACAAAAATACAACCCATCTCTCTCATATTGACTCCAAGTCCATCAGGGCATTTACAGCTGGCACTTCCAGGTGTGTTGCAGACCTCTGAGGAGGAATGCTGGCTCTTTCACTTCCAGTCCAGGCATGGGAACATCCACCAGCAGCTTTTTTTGCTTGTCTCACTCTGTGTATCATGGGCAGCAGCTGGCTGACAAGGTGAACCAGGTGACAGTGAAACCCAGGTGACTGAATGGAACATTTTGCAGGAACACTACACACTACATTCTGCATCTTTAAAATAACATATGAAAATGGAAGTGGCCCAGTATCACTTATCATTAAAGGAAAGCACACAAGTTTCCCATGAGAAATACTGAGGCTAGGCTGTAACTTACCACCCACAATGGACAACGGGAGAAGCAGCGAAGATGTGGGACCCAGCGACATTTCTATCAGCAAGAAACACCTTAAAATAAAAAAACCAACAAACATCCTCTACAAAAGGAGCTGGGGAGGCAGAAGCTTGTAGGAGAGGACCAGATCCAGAGGGCTGAACCCACACACATACCAGAAAAGGACATCAGAACATGTTGCCCTTATTCGAAAAGGACATGGAAGGGTAGATCTGGCTCAGGCGCCTGGAAGCTTTGCAGCTGAGTCAGGTGACTGCTCTTTCTTCTGTGCTCGCTACAGATGGCCTGCTGCAAGGGTGCTGTCCTACACTGCTGCGAAGCCAAGTGTTTACCTCAAAACCACCCAGCGATCCTCTGCCACAAAGCTCACTCACGTGTGCTCAAATCTTTCACCAGTATCCATCACAGCTACAGAGAAATAGTATTGTATGGAGGAAGTGCGAGCCTCCAAAGATGTGGTACGTGATGCTATTTGTATGAGAAGAGAGGCTGAACATTTTGTTTGTCATTAATTTCTTATAGACTTACGCTCACAGGTTGGTTTTCAGAGTGAATTATCTGGAAGAATCAAAGTAACGTCATCCCACTGTGCTACAATGCAAGAATTCAGATTTTAAACAAGTGACCTTTCTCGGTAAAGGACAGCAACTCAATTCTGTGATTGAGAAGAGCAGTATTTCACTTCACCATTCACGTCTGATAGATGGTATTGCAATGACATTGATTTAAAACAGGAGGCTTCTCTATTCTCAGTGGACAAAGACAATGATCACAAATGTCACCTACATGACACACTTATTCCCGGGCCTCAAGTAGAGGGAAGCTCTCAAAAGTGGCATAATAATGGCAAAATCATATAGTTCTGTATAGAAAAAGAGACATCAACATTGAAGTAAACATTTCAGACTAGCAGCATACAAAATGAGCACCAGCATATCCTTTCTTCTGTGCAAGGTGACACTGAACCATACTGACTCTTCAGCCCATGAAGCTCTACCAATATGTACTGCCGTAGGAGAACAATCACCTAACTCAATCTTTCCTAACACCACACTCCACTTAGACTTTGTTCCTCCTGAAGGCCTGGTATTTGCTTTATAATCTCAAAATTCAATGATACTAACTCCCTGTGACATTACACCAGAAGGACTAACTGGAAAGATTGTATAGATTGTAAATTTTCCACAAATGCATTGTATAACTTGTAAACAAGTAAAGAAAAGTCTTTACACTCAAAACAATTTAAGTTATTCCGATCTCAAGCACTGTGATACAAGTCTAACATCTCTGTCTCCAACATCTTCCCTTATTTCACAAGGATGGAAATAAATATTTAAGAAGGCAACAAACACATTAATCTGTCACTGAAACAGTGACTTCTGGCTGTTCACATTTGGTATATGCTGGAAGGCAAGTATCAAAGAAATGGAGATACCAAAGAGCAGAAAACCAAAATGAATTACAGCATGACAACAACTTTTCAGTTAATAAGAGGAGAACAAATGTTTATTTTTTGCTTGCTCTTGCTTTCTCAAAAAGCACCACCACCAGCAGTCTGGCGTCAAAGAAAAAAGTGAATAATGCAAGACTTTTCAGAATGAACTACACAAATAATTCAGTTGCTTCTTAAAGTGTACTTCATGTTTTATATATGAGACGAAAAAAAAAATCCATAGACTGTATTTTAAAAGAATTTTTCTTACACTCAGTGGACATACTCTGTTTCAAGAATTGAAGAAAAGTAAATTTAACCTGGAAATGTATACAGATATGTACTCAGAATGAACATTTCAGCCATCTCTTCCAGGTATACCAAAGAAGTGCATGTGATGGTCTTGCTTGCCCCAGAAGTAACAAACCTTTCTGGACATGGATAGCCCAAAAAGGTTTGAACACAAAGATTAATGACCTATCCTTGGGGGGTTGGGGGATGGGGAGTGGGAAACAGTGTCATTAAAACACTTCTAACAAGTGAAAAGCACTTCCCTTCTCCCTGCTCTTTTTCAGAGTCTGGTTGTTCATGCCGATATTGTAAATTCTCAGAATTATTGGAGAAACTTCAGCTGTGGCTTTTACAAGCCAAAGTTTGTTTTTCATGCCAGCCAGTATGGCAACACTGTCACAGCATGTGCAAAGTGCCCAGATTGATCTTTTGGAAAGTACATGAACTCAGAGTAGGATATTGCTGAGATGCACCACTGCATCACTCATTCACAACTGATGCACTACAGTAAATGGAAATTATTTCAGGTAGCATAATGCTATCACAGAAAGTATCAAACATCCATCCTAACCCCAGAGGCAATCACTACTTCCTGCTAACATATAGACAAAGTTTAGGACATTGTTTCCAAGGACTAACACACAAGACTCTGTATCCTTCTGGATGTGACATCCTTAGTAAACAAGCTACAGAAGAAAAGAAAATTCATTTAAGGCAGGCTGACATGACAGATACAGACCAAAAGTAAGCATGGGCAAAATTTCAAGTTCTGATTTCCCTAAAGTACAGCAAAGCCTGCAGTTGCAAGCAGCAAGTCTCAGTTCAATTTTTCCTAAGCATTCCTTGTAGATACCAATTCATTAGCCATTGTTATTGAAACAGTAGAAGAAACAAGAAGTACCGATCCCTATAAAGTATCACGAGAATTAAAGAAATCAAAAGACAACAGTAGATCTCAAGAAATAATAAAAACAGGTTAAAGAAATGAAGAAAACATGAACCAGCTAAAAGCTGTATGACAACAAGCATTCCCCAGAGCTCATGATTCAGCAAGTCTGTACTTCAAACACACATCAGAGATTAATTTGTGACTCCTGTTTCGACTAGAAAGCTTTTCATACAAATAGATGTTTCACCTTAGAACCAGTCAAGATGTAATGCATGTGGATTGTCTGTCTGCATCTGTCTTTGGGGATGCATTGACCTAGTTAGCTATCTAATGCAATTTATGGCGATCACTTTTTAAGTTTTTTCTTTGTGTTGCTTAGTATTAATTTTTGAAGAGACTGTAAGAGTGTTACTGCATCTGTGCATGGCAGCTCAGCTCACATAAGGAGAGCACAGGAACAGGCTCCATTGATGGTGCTGGATTTCTAAAACACTTGAGAAAAGCGTTACAGCACCCTAAGCTTGTGAGAGAAAGCAAGTCAAGCACCAGGCTTCAACTACAACAGTAACGCCAGCTAAGGCAGATGACTGTGGCAGCCCTCATCCCACGCTGAGTGTTTCAGACTTGTGAGAGACCTATAGGCCACAGAGAAATCCTCCTCACAGGCATCTAGAATCCCACCATAAATCAGTGGTAATTTGTTGTTGTTTTACCTGTACAGAAACTAATCAGACCAACATCCAAACAGCAGTATACAAGAGAATATGACCCCAAATGAAGCGGGACTCTATTCTAGGACCAAGGCGCTTAAGCTACGGAATAACAGCCTGAACACTTGCTTGGGTACATTTGACAGAAGAGTCAGTACTAAGCCAGCTTTGTCAACATCCGTGCTTGGAGCTTCTGAAGAGGTTCCACCCACAGCTGGCACCCACCCTCTGCCCTCCCCTCAAGGTGCATATACATGCTCATGTACTTCTGGTATTGCCAGGGGTAGTTGTGGGAGCTGAATTGCATCACAAGCCTCATGCAACCCGTGGAAACTTCCTTAGGTGCAAAGCCCTTGCCTGTTCTCTCTCTCTAAAGTGGGATTAATAGGACTTCATTGCATTAAGGATTCTGGAAAAACAGTTATTCAGAATTCAAGGGGTGCATATTCTTTATACAGGGGCATTTCCTAATCAGATTGCAAAACAACAAATACCTTTCCCGAAAAAGGCTAAGGAACTTTGTTAACCAGAGGCAAATCCTACAAAAAAAAAATCAGTTCAAAAAACCTGAATTAATTGCTGTAAACTTTTGCAACATTTTAGTTGTTACCTTAAAAAAAAAGACACACATCTAAACACATAAGAACATCTCCCAAAAAACTGAAAAAAACCTCAGATTTTTAAAAAAAAAGTTACAGAATTAAAACCATCACTTACGTTCCACAGTGTAGTTAATCTATGGTTAAAGCTTAAGTATGTGTAACATACTAAAAGTGTGCACAGGGAGACTAGACAATTTCATGGATGATAAATCAAAAATCATCACAAACTTGAAGAGTACTTGGGTAAAATATTATACAGGCTCAGACTCTTCTACTCTTTCCTAGACATTTGCTGTTGACTACTGCTGAATCAAGACTGGGCTAATAGGGCTACATAAACAAACATGTAAACAGAATTACAGGCAATTTAATTCTTTCATTTCCATAAATGTGTGAATGATTTTCTTCACTTCCTCATGTCCTTCTAATATTACTGCTGAATAATCTTCTGGTGTTACCAACACATATGTTTTGTTAATTAAAAAAATCATGCAACTATCTGCCTGCAGTCACTTAGTCCATACATTATCTTTAGTAAATGAGACAATAGTCATCTAGCAGCAGGTTTCTTACCACTAGAAGATGCCATGTAACAGTGAATAGTAAATGGTGTAAGCACTTTCCATACGTAACACACACAGTATCTGAACCATACTGTGTCTCAGAAACATGCTGTAGTCAAAGCACTTAATACCTTGGGTCTATTCTCAGTTCTACCAGAAATTAAATCACACTGCCTCAACTATTCTTTCTGTAGAACAGCAGATTAACCTTGATCTCTCATCAATGAAGCTATATAAGGACCACTACCTATAGGCTATCCAGTACCTAGAATCTTAGTAGTGGAAGAGTTGTAGGAGGAAATGAAGCCTTTATTTCCAGCCACAATACTTCAAATGGAGGAAAACAGGAGAAAGTGGTTTGCTTGCGCTTTAAGGAGTTTGGCTCCATACTGTGCTTCCAAACAGTCCATGACCACAGTGCAATTTTTACAGTCCAATAATAAATGCCTTTTTTTTTTTTTAAAAAAAAGAGGAAAAGGCAAAATTTTCTTGTTTTCAGGATCACCATTAGCCCACAATTACAAGTTACTTTACCAAGCATGTAAGCAGTTCACCAAGTGGTTCATTACTGTAGTAATAGATGTTCTTGCACGTTCTCACTAAAAAAATATATACAGCCCTTACAGGCTACACCCAATGTTCTCTGCTCTATCTACACAGAAAAATAAATCACTGAAAAAACCACCACACAAACTCTCTAAAGACAAATAAGACTTTGCACCTCATATAATCAAATCCTTCAAGTAAAAAGGATTCACTTGCAAAATTTTTTCCAAATGAACAAGTACATTTAAAACCTTCTTGAACTAATTTAAGTGTTAAATCCAAGTTCATTCTACAGGTAAAATTTGGATATACTGCATTACTACAACTCAGGCCCTAAAGGCAACATAGATTGTAAAAGCAGCTTATACATCATTCAAAGTTTATATTCTAAATGGAACTCAAATTGTAGATGATACTTTTTCTCTTTGTAGCCATTTCAACTACTATAACCTGCCACAAAAAAATCCTGAAAAAAATCTACTGTGTTCATCACCATAGCAACAAAGCACTACACTTTTGAGTATGATATCATACAGGATTTATACAAAATTGATTAGTAGTTTTCAATGGTTATGTCTTACAATTAGAACTCACAAATTTTGTCTAATATAACACTATTGTCTCAATATCATGATTACAAAATATAAGCAGAAATTAGGTCTAATACTGATATCAGCATAAATTGGTACACAAGTTTCCAAACATGTTAAGAGTGTAGAGGGAAATTTTATCACCAAATAAAACTAATACATTTAAGAAGAACCACAGGAGGAAAAGAGGATTGTTTGAAATTATCCAAGTCATCATAAAAGAAAACTATTTGAAACTGCTGAGCTAAAATTGAAGACAGCTCTTCAGATTCATGAGGTTCCAAAATACAAGGTGGGAAAAGGCATACAAGAGGTTTTGCAGGTTAATTTCTCTCTACTGGAGTTAGAGAAGAAATGAAGAGAAGTTTATCAGCAGGGCAGAAGAGTGCAAGCTTATTAAAACTACTTTTCAAAAAAACTCAGCTGACTTTGAAAACCATTTTCAGTTGATAAGAATAAAAAAAAATTATAAACTCAAAGCATATTAGAAGCCCTTATTTTAAAGTATTTTTGTGATGTAGTATCTCCTAACATACACATTATAAATTGCACAGTCTAGTAAAATGCAACTGCATGAACGATCTGTGAATGTTTTCCAGAATTCACATTTTTAATGGATCTGCCTGCACCTGAACAGAGAAAATCTTGACCTCCATCGGTCACATTTTGGAGGAGCTGTCAAAGACAGCCTATACAGACCAGCTAATATTTTGTATTTGGAACCAGGCTCACACACCACAACAGACAACTGGCTGCAGATGGTAGGGAATGTTTCTAGGATGAGAACAGAATGCTAAACTGAGTGTTGACTTCTCAAATTTGTAAAATACAAATAATTTGCCTCAAAATAACTAAATAAAAAAGTAAATTCTACCTCCTTTGTAATGCTGCTGGGTTATGCTACAGCTGCTTTAAATATAGAATAAATTAAGCTACATTTAAAAATGTATCTGTCTGTTTATTTCAAGGATTTATATCCCATACAGCATGTCAAGAAATACTTAAAATGCAAACATTATGATTATGCAGCCCTGGAGTACATATATTATTTCCAGGCTTACAACATTATTCATTAACCATAATTTGGTACATTTATACATAGATTTATATCATATAAAACTGGGCAGTTTTTCCTAATAAAGCATTCAACGACAGCAGCTTCATTGGCTCCTGGCAGCTCAGATATCCAAAGCCCTTTCTTTAGGCCTCAACTGTTCCTGTCAGATGGGAACTGGACCACTCAAACCCACCATCCCAGCACCATAAGCAGCAGTCAGCTGGCACAGACTAAATGTCTTTTCATGATACTTCATTCACTGTCTTTGACACTGAGTAGTTAACACTGATCATCCCAATTACCAAAGACAACCAAGTAAGCATCCACTGCAATGAGGGCAATGACTGTGCATCTCATAATACCAGATTTTCTGCACATTTAGGCTGGTATTTTCACATTAAATATTCTCAGGTTATAACTAAGAAAATCTTGACTGCTGTTGCAAAAGAAGTTTTCATGAAATCTGACATTAAGATCAACTGGAAGATCCAGTTTCAACCTTGGAATGGTACTACATGTTCCCATCCTGCCAAATTAACATAAACATTTCAGGTATCTGTCAAGCTCTGCCTCTGTCAGGGTATGGCACTACAAATCAAAGTGTACAAGTGACTAAAAAGATACCATTTGGTTTTTATGTATGCACACACTATGCTTAAATAACAGCAAATTTTGGCTGCAAAACATACTCTCATATATGAAATAGGCTGCCCATACTCCATTCTTAAAAAAAAAAACAAAACAAAAAAAAAACCCCACAGATATTGAATTCTCCGGCCTCTATAATCTATTTTGGGAAGACTTGGAGACTAAAAAAGTAAACAGCTTGAAGGATACCAGGTATGACAGATGGGGGCAGGATGATTAATTTGAGGCCACTCCTCACAAATAGGTGGTATTTGGGTATTCTGCAACTGATCATTCTTCTGTGAATGTGCTTTGAAGGGATGTGAAGCTCTAAGCAATCCAACCTAGAGATGAAATGGTGTCTCAGACCTCTTCCATTATTATACTGCATCATAATTAGAGTAGGATAAGCACTTCTCACTATATTGAACCCTATTTACTTGCAACCTGTTATGCCCTACCCACCCCACCAATCTGGTGTTCTTGGCAAATACTGCTTTAATTTATCTTCCGTTGTAAGACTCTCATGCCTCTTGTCTCTGAGTACTACTAAAAATAATCATCACTTAACAAAACATTAAAAATTTAAAGTCCCAACAAAATATGAAAGATGCAAGGGTAATACAAATCACCATTAAAGTTTAAATCTACTTAATAACAACAAAAGAGCTGTATAGCATTTATACACAGAGTCTTATTTTTGCTACACACAGTGAAAAGCAAGGAGGCAGAATTAAAGGAGGGAAAAATAAATATAAGAAAGACCTTACAGTTCAAAAATATTGAAAATTTCTTACAGGGCAATATAGATGCATTTTTTCTTTAATAAAAATCTTGTTTTCCTGTGGCTATGAAATGAACTATTCTGCAACTGCCACCTTTATTTCAGACTAGCAACAGTCAGAACCACCTACATTTTAAATTTGCTTTTATTACCATAGAAACGTGTGTGCTTTAACTAAAAAGGAAGTCTCCTGGCTCACAGTCAATCATCTACATTCTATACCATACACTACAGAAGGTATTATAATTTATTCATTTATATATCCATACTGGCACTCTCTGAGTGAGCTACATCCACCTCAGCTACAATGAAAATCAGATGTGTTTTATGTTATATAAGATATTTATACAACATTTATATTTAAATTAAAAGAAACTAGTGCAATCTACTTTATATAATCACAAAAAGATATAATTACTTTAAAATTATTTATGCTCTTAAATCAATCCCCTTAGTAAATATTTGTAATTACACCTTTCCATGTTCAATAAGTGATGGCAAACAGGTCAAAAAAACACACCAAAGAAAATGGTATTTTTGTTCTCCTTATAGCCACTGATGCCTAGGAAAACACACATAAAAATTAAAGATGTTCAGCACTGATGAAAAACCAAATATATTCATGCAGTTTTAGTACCAAAAGAAAGATCTACACTCTTTCTGCCCTAAAGTACTGAAGAAGTGCCTGGAAGTCCTCACAGCCCCTCTTCACATGGGTTTGGGCACACAGACACCCCACGAATGCCAGCAGGTTCCCACTGGCCCCTGCCCACCACTGCAGACTGGCTGCCAGAACAAGGCTATCGTGTGTTACAGCAAAGATGCTTGTTTCGTAACCTACGATAAAAACTGTCACTTCACTATAAAAGGACAGAACAAACATGCAGCATGCTCAATTAAACATATTTAAGCAGTTACAAGCAATACAACAACTTGAATTCTGAGCAGTTTCTTAGCAATTCTGTAAGTTCCTTGCAAATGAAGAGAGGAAAAGTAACAACGTGCTAGGTTTGCTAACACTAAATATTGGCCTGAAGTCAACTCTATAAGGGAGGAACTGGATGCTCACTAAGTATGGTAGGGAAAAGGAGAAGTTTTTCAAACCCTCCCAACCTTTAGTTAAAGAATAATTCTAAATGTAACTCACAATATTGGAGAAAAAAAGTCTTCTTCATTCATAAATCACCATGGCTGCATTGTGAGATAACTTACTTTGACTAGATAACAACATTTTTGGTATGACTTCTGGTAAATATTTGAATATCTGTACACACTGAACTATACTGGTTTTGAAAACATTATTTCTTATTCAACAGAAATAGAAATATTCAAGTATGTGCAGAATCAGAAAAAAAAAGTTCAAAACCACCATTATTCATAAAAACCTTATTTACCTCTGAATGTTCACAGGAAAAATAAAAAAACAAACAAATTGACCAGTACTAGAACAGTGGAGTAATCCTTTCCTCACAGGAAACAGAATAGTGTTTCCTGGGAGGAATGGGGGGGAAAGAGCTAGAAAATAACAACCGGTTTTTGGTGAAGGAATTGTTGGTGGTAGTTTTTTGGCTTTTTTTTGTTTTTTTAATTTGTTTGTTGGGGGGCAGGGGGTGGTTTCGTTTTTTTTAGCAAAAGGGAAATCTGAAAACAGGGGTAGAGAGGGACCAGTTTTACGGATTCTTTTAAAATTTTCTTATTAATTGAGCTATTCAGAGCTTTATTTGTACAGGTATTTCTAGAACATGATTGAATACTGTTTAATACGTGAAAGCCACAGTTTCCAAAGAGTTTATACTAAAAATTTCAAGTTTGTAATGCATTTGTTACAGCTTCGCATAGAAAAATTCCAAAGCACTATAACACTTCCAAAACAAATACGTCTAAGGAAACTGCAGTTTCCCCACAGGAAACTGACAAGCAGAAAGAAAGTGTAAATTAATTAGATAAATTATTCATTGCAAATTATTCATGCAGCATTAGTTATCTCACACACACACACATGCTTCAACCATATAAACACCCTCTAATCTACATGGACATTTTCCAGGAGACCAGTAATATTTTATTATACTGTTTTGTATTCTAAATGTCCTAGAAAGTACTTCACTTACAGAAACACCACACGAAAATCATAAGCCCCCCCCCACATTCACTCAGATGATAAAAGGAAAAGGTGGTGCTCACCCTTCCTATTCTGGAGTGAAATAACATAGGGAGGAAGCTCTTTCCTAGGGATTTGCCTCTACTGCAAGACTAGCACACTACTACACAGTTATTGAGCATCACTATGGCCTAGTGACGCTCAATGGGTATGTCATTAAAAAAAAACAACCAAAAAGGAAAGCAGAATTCTAACTTTTTGCTGACCAAAAAACTATGAATGCAATACAACTCTGAACTGGTTCACCACTTGTAAAACTACAGTCAAACAGAATTAATGTAAAGAAAAAAACTGTTTCTTATCTCCTGGATAAAAGCACTAGATCTAAATACATATTCTGGTCAAACAGNNNNTCAAGATGGCAGTACTACACCAGTTTTCATTTATTTTCAAAAGGAAGAAATCCCAACAACTTGCTTTCTTAGCATAAGGAAAGCTCAAGAATATTTGTGCAAGGGAGCATTTGAAATGGAGTTTGGAGTCACAGCAGCAACATGCTCAGCAGCAAACTGAAATAAACTATTCTTTCCCTCCCCACCCNCCAATTGTGACAGACTTCATACTGGCTGACAGGATTTACTGAAATGCTCAGTGCATGAATACTTTGGATGAACTATCAGGTGGCATGCAAGGATAGCTGCTTATTCTGAACCAAACCCTTCAGGTTTGCGAGAAGAACGAAGTATCTTGAAAACAGAAAAGATCAAAAAATAAACCAAACCAATGCTGTTGTTTTAAAAGGCAAGAGAAAAAGATGAGCATTGGACAAAAATCAGGCAGACAATACCTTGGTGAAGGTCTCCAGAAAAAATAAAGCCTGCCTTGACTGCAGGAGCAAAATATGGCCTTAGGTAAAACAAGTAAGTGCAAACACTGTTTAAAACCCTTCTTCCTCCCTAATGGTTTCCTTCCTATTAACAAACTACTTGAATTTAAACAGGCTGTATAAACACTGTATTCACCTCACCAGAGAGACAAAGAAAAACTGCTGTTGAAGAATCATTAACATCTGATGGGTGGACCAAGTTCTGCCCTTGTGCAAAGCCTGTAACCTAGGAGGCAGCAGAGGAAGAGTTAGCTGTGCACTGATGTGGTGGTTCTTACAACATGGCCAAGAAACGGTAATTTAAAAAAAAAAAAAAAAAAAAAAAGCTTTTTTAATTTTAATGATTATGCTGAAAAGGCTGAAATGGGACCAACAGGTAAAGTTTGCTCAGCCACTTGTCAGTGGCGTTTACATATAAATAGTTATTAAAAACCTTAAATCAATTTTAGAGTTTCTACTCATCTTCACAAGGTCAGAGAGCAAAGAAGCTGCAAGATTCTCTCCAACTTTTGCCACAGAACCTGCTCTAAGGGCTAAATAATGAATCATATTATTAAGCTTACTGAAGTGTTATAATTATTCCTCAGCAGTCTAAAAAAAATTTTCCCCCTATGCCCATTAACATTTTCACACAACACTATATTTTGTCTGAATCCCTGCTGCATGTGAACAGGCAGCTCAAGTGGGAGCGCTCAGCTTAGAATTCTGTATTCAGTGCAGATGCTGGATCCAGCTGGGAAACAATGAAGAACGAGGCCTTCCCTCTCCCCCCCTGCCCCCCTTTTTTTTTTTAATTAACTGAGCTCTTGAATACCATTAGTAGCTCTAGAGGTACCATGATTTTATTACTTCTTGAGAACCATATAGGTAAATATAAAAAAATAGATGCGGAATTTCAGATAAGAAACAAGTACATCAGTGTAACCATGTTAGAAAAAAAACAAAGGCCCAAAGAGCAAATTCCGCTGTGAAGGCAGAGTGCACCCATCTCTCGCACAAGAGTACGCAGGAAATTCAAAATTATATTTCCCATTTCTAACACAACCAAGCTACCACACTCCAGGCATCCCACCTCAAACTGAACCTGCTCTCCAGCACACTGACTCCAAGGCTTGGAGTCTTGGTTTGGTCCATTCAGACCGAAGAGGAGGGAGCCTGGTGAGCACGACAGCAGCAACAAATCCTCGCACTGCAATTTGGAAGAGGTTATTGCACTGCCATCAGTGGCAAGGCTGGCCCACTGCCAGATGCCTCAAGCCACCAGCTAAATTTTGCAGTTTTCCTTTAAGCTGATGTATTCTGCCCTTTCATTCCTATCCTGGCATTAAAATCCTACAACTACCTTTTACCAACAAAGGCTTCTCTCTCTCAGGCCCACCTCATTTCCCCAGGCTCCCTTCCCAGTGTAACAAACTATGTGTGTTACGGACAGTATACAGGTGTCTCTCACCACTTAATTTCTCTCCCATTTCTGTACTGAGTAAGGAACAAGTCTTATTACTGTTCAGAATAGGTTTGCCTCCCAACAATGCAAAAACCACCTCCTTCAGGCCTGCCTTTTTTTTTTTTTTTTGGTCTTCCTGCCCCACCATTTCCTCCTATTTCTAGTCTTTTCTGCTTGCTTCACTCCTTTACTATAACTCATGTAATGCACATCCATTTTTCTTTTTGTTGACCAAGAATATTTCCCCCAAGTCCTTGAAGTTCACTTCTGCCAGGAATCTTTAGTCCAGCTTTCCTAAAATCTCACCACATGCCACACTATTTTTGGTTTTTTCCCCCAGGCTGGCTGGGAAGGAACTATTGTAAATGTATACAGTTACAAATGCTGTTTAAAGTTTATGCTATTATACAGCAGACTTTTAATAACAGGCCAAGTTATACAGCTAAGCACTATTTCGAGAAAATCCAAGGCATGTGTCTAGCTTACCACTTTCTAGAACTGAACTGAGCTCCTAGAAGGCATGGAAATTGGGGCCCGACGCCAATAGCTTCTAGAAACCGATCTAGTCCAAGTCAGTTGGACTAGCTTGTTTAAATACAAAACACAACTATTTTTTGTGTTAAAAGAAAAAGGTATTTTTCTATAAATGTGAAGTACTGTAGCTAACCCTAACAGATAATATAAATGAAACAGAGAAAATAACACCTGAACAACCAGCCAAAAATGCCTTATTTTGGCTGTTCATATTAAGACAGAAAAATAAACTATTCTAGTTAAACTTGCGGGGAGGTGCAGGTGGGGCATAGGGACTTGTTTGTTTTTTTTAAGCAGAAGTTACAAATCCCTATTCCCCTGGACATGATTGAAATAAAGCACCCTATCCTTATTCACAGCCTCTCCTTCAGTGAGGTTTTGCTTTAGAAGAACCACATTCACTCATGAAAGGGTGTAAATCACTAGTCTTACTCTTCTAACATTTTTTTCCCCTCTGAAACGTGTTTTCACAAAACAGATACCTGTTCCTAAACAAAGCATGGGAAGCAGCTGAATGTTCAGTGATACACTAGTACTGGAGTGGAATCCAATACTGTTTCCAGACATGTAGTCCTCACACGCAACCTCAGATGAAAAGCGGCAGTTAATACTACCTGATCATCAGCAAATTCAGCTTCAACCTGTGAATGATGTCATTTGGCTTAAAACAAAATCATTACACCCAAATTTATTTTTGAACTGACAAGCAATGAAGTCTTTTAATTTTATTTTACTTTCCAGACTTGTAGCTTGAATTTTCTGTAGGCTTCGGAAGCTGTGAACTAATATAAAGCTAATAACACTGTCAGTGGAAAGCTAATTTTACTTCCAGAAACTTCATAGTGAATCTGAAGTGGGGAAAAGAAACAAAACCAAACCAAACCCTCCTGCTTCACAGTGCTTCCCTATACTTACATCAAGTTTTACCGAGTTTTGCTTTTTCCTGCCCTTTAGGACTACCACACACAAAATCTGTCTGGACTTGAGGCAAAGAAGAGTTTGTTCCGAAATATACATCTGAAGCAGTCAGAAGAATCTGATCTTCAGGTGGGCAATTAACCACCATTTCCACATAAACATTCAATTTATGTCAGCACATTGAAAACCAAGACAAAAGATTAAGGGATTGGTTTTGGTCACAAGCCACTGAAGCAAGGCCAACACAAAACACCCTGCCAGGTAAATACGCTAACACCAGGATTCCTAAAGTATACAGACATTCCCAAACACATGGTTAGGCATGCAAACTGAAGGTATAAGCAGAGCTCTAAGACACCACCAAAAAACTATTATTTTTAAAACATAGCAGTAAAATTTCTATACAAGGCAGAAAAACATTATTATCCTTTATATGCTATATTTCTCAAAGGTCATATTTGCAAGAATCAGTCAGCCTTTTACAAGGCTTTAAGGATAAAAGGAGAACCAAAAATCTTCTTATCTCTCTCTATCAATTGTTTAATACAGTAATTTGTACTTTCAGTATTCCTTGCCAAGTTTTGTAGACAGTTTTTTCTTGTTATCTGATCATACAGTGAATTGAATTAGTATACTTTCTCAAGATCAAATGTCTCCATGTTTTATTTGCCTGCATCGCGTGAATTTTAAATTATCTAGAGGAGTGCTTTTTTATGGGTTCAATTAAAAACAAATCCCAACGGAGACATACACAGGAAGAATTTTTGTTCTTAAGGGAACAAAGAAATAATTCTACACATCAAATGGTTGAAATACAAGAACAAAACAGAGACATTCCTTCCAAGTACCTCTTGCATTGGCCACGCTTCCCATAAAATCCAAACGCAAAATCCACCTGGAACTGACCCTGGCATTGGTACAAGCAATAATTTTAGGTTGACATGACTATCAACCATATTAGATTCAGGATTTTCTTCAGTGAATCCTTAGCCCAATTCCATTGTTTCCTTTTGCCCCAATGACTTCCATCTAATTTCATGGTTACAGGTAACAACAGCCTCTTAATATCAGAAAAGAGGAATTAACTTCAAATAAGGATTTGCGTGCCTGGAAGTAGAATGATTCAGAGTTCTGCACAGCCCTTCCAGAGAGCATCACAGCATTACTAAGTTTCATTAAATAAGATTCCAGCTGATGTCCAATAATAATAAGCATGTCTATATCTTTTTCAACTCCAGGCATGTCAGGCAATGGCCTACCATAAAAAGGACTCTCAGAAGTAAGGGGGGAATTATGATTAAGAATGAAAACATTGTATCTTGCTATGGAGATACTAGAAGCTTGCATGTCAAATGGTTCCAGCCAAAGCTATAGCCAGGAATACTAACAAGTTAAAATATTGCTTAAAAAGAAAAGGTGCAAATAGAAATGTACTGGAACCAGGAAGGACTGAGGGTCCAGATCTGCCTGATAATATCCCATTTAAACTGACAGCTAATTGGGTAAAGTTGTGAGCTGAAACCTAACAGTAACGAGGTGATTTTACCTTTATATCATAATACATTTCTCTCCAACGGGGAAATACAAAACCTAAAAAAGGAGACTCACTCACTGATCCAATAGGAAATTCAGCAAAGAAGTAAAGTGAGTCAAGCCTACAGGATTGAAAGAGTGGTATGGACACATTTTTCTTGGTCTCACAAAANCTAGGCTATTACAAAAAATTTATTAAAATAATGAGAACACAAGAAAACGTCTGATCCAGAAACAATGCCCTTTACATAACAGACACAGAATGGTAGGTTAAACAATATTACAGTGCAATAACCAATTTTCTAAATCACTCGATGAATTTCACAGAAGCAGCATGGTTCCACATACCACTGAGCCCCAGCAGTTTTACATGGCCAGAATTACTAAGCATAACATATGCAAAAAAGACCTCCTCATGATCAGAAGTTGTCATATATATATATGGATAAGAACAGATAATAAAATGCAAAGGTCAACACACATAGCAGATAGGGTCAAGAATCTCAACCCTAATTCACAGGTTAGAGAAATGTGGGATAAATAGGGCTGGGGGAGATTACAGTGCTCTCCCAGTATAATTACAATCCATGGTTACACATCCTTCATCTACACAAAAATAAATGTCTAGTCTTAATGCAAATGATGTTCATTTTGTCAAGATGCTAAGTTAGTATTACACTCATCACTACTGATTTCATGTGAAATAGCATGCATCCTGGCAGATCACAGCTCTGTATTGCTACAAGAGGGGCATGAGGAAAAACCATGCAGTTTGCAGATGCTTTCACCCAGAAAGACAGTACAAATTGATACTTTGATTTGCTTTGAACATTGGAGTGTTGTCACACATATAGGAAATTAATGATCTATTTAAAATGCCTCTGCTAAATGCTACAATGATTTCTTTCCAGCCTGAAATGACCACTACGCTGGCAGCCTGTAAAACTTACAAAAGGTGTGCTAGCTAGCTTTATTGTTATGCACAAAACTGCCACGTTGAATTCACTCCAAAGTGCTTGCTCTAGAATTAGCATTACAAATGCCACTCTCTAATTTGCTTAGGAGCACAAGCTGAGTCATCTATACCTGTGTATTAAGCTGTTGTGCCAGTGCTTACCTGCATTGCTATGATTTGATTGCCTGTTTTTAACTAAGTGCAGTACAGAACCTCTGCCTTAACTGTACTAAAAACTACAACGCAGCAGCAGTGCGAGTCAGACCTGTTTTGCTAGGAAGAGTCGCCTCAGAATGCTCTCCCAGCAATGCCTTTGATCCTTCCCTCGGTTGCAAATGGCAACCTTCTGGCCACTCTCTCCCCTAAGGCTTCAGAGCCTGAGTCAAGCACTGGGGAATCTGCAGAATCCACAGCATATTTGAAGGGGAACGCCACTTGGAACCTATAAACTAGTGTTTCCACAATTCTTGGGAAGATCTCTTATTTCTAACATCTTCCTCATTAGTCCTTCTACCCTTGATTTTCCAATCACCAGCTCCCTTTTGCACTACAGCCCCACCATCTGAGAGGGGAATGATGTTAACAGATGATGATTAGCTGGACTTAACCAAGACTCAGCTTATCTTGTAATGTTACTGCAGAATGCAATGCCCTCCCCTTCACTTCTCAAAATGCAAGGTTAAAACACCATTAAGTCACACTGGGAGTACAGAATAGAGCATGCAAAAGCAGTATTTATGACTGGCAGAAAAAACATCATTTGCATAACCAGGCGTGGGGAAAGTGTTTGTCAAAAAAAAAATACATCCTTTTCCTGATACCAGTCTAAAAATGCTAAAATATAAGCTGCTAAGCAGTATCAGCAGCAGTGATTTGGCTGAATGTATTGGAAAGGACAAAGAAATGTGAATCATTCACTTAACAGGTATCCCACATTGGTACGAAAGACTTCTGAAACAGAAGTTAGTTGCTGAAGGCATTTTTATTATTTTCAAGCCAGAAGTTGCTTAATGACTATGGGGAAAATGCAATGAACTTCTCTGGTTGTATGACAGACATTAAAATCAAAATTTTAAGAAAGTAGCTTAAACAACACAGATGAAGTTCCCCTGTGATTCATTATTTCCGTGACGAGAATAGTTGATGAAACAGTTACAAAAGGCATTACAGTTTTTAGTGTGGGACTGGAGAATATGTTACGGTTACATTCTGTTACTCCCTTGCAGAGGAGTCAAACACAGGCTTATTTTCACTTAGAATATAATGCCCTAAGAAACTGGCAAAGATGCTCATGTATCAATTAATGAAAAAAGAACATCTGTTCTTTTCCAAGAAAGGAAAAGACAGGAAAGGAAAGGGCACTTTTTAGGTAAAAGTAAGCCAGATGATTTTCGATCTACAAAGTTATCTCTCCTTGAATGCCACATATACACACACTGTCAGTTTAGGCTCATTTAAGCTTTCTGCAAAACTGGAATGATGTCCACAATGTCTAATAGGAATTATTACCATCCTTTGTCACTGCTATTTGTCACTAACTAGTGTTTTAAAACATCGTCTGCCACAAATAGGAGAAATGAATAAAAAAAGTACTAAGCAATGTATCAAAAAAACCAAACAAAAAAAACCAACCACCCAAACAAAATACACACAGCAATATGAAATGCAAAGTCTTTCCAGAAGCACACATTTAAGTTGTCAATACCTGAACACCTAGCAGTGAAACCATGAACAGTAAGTTGCTCTTGCACTATGCATGCCAATTTCAATACTGAAGATCCAGACAACAACTCAAGAAATGAAAAGTAATTACAATTTAACACCACGTGTAAATACTACGTGTAAGTCACAGAAAGGTAACAAAAATAATGTATGTCTTGGTGCTGACACACAGCATACCTTCTTATAACAATGAAGACTTTGGGTTAAATGGGATGAAGTGCAATTATAACCAAGTTATAACAAAAAACAAAGAGTGACCATAACTATCTAACTCCTTTTTGCTAAGGATTTATAACAAGCAGGATAGCATATACTTGTAACTACCCTAATTTTTTTAATGTCCTTTGGTGTCAACTCTGAAGCTGTAGATTACCTGAGAGGAAAACACCGATTCTATGCAACCAAGCTTTCTCATAGGAATGTGCTTGATTTAACTGAACTCCAGGAACACAGAAAGGTTTTTTTTTTGGGGGGGGGAAACCAAGAGACCTGCCCATCCCAGAAAGCCAACAACCTCGTAATTAGTGTGCCAGTCCAAGTTACAAATGTATAGAGGACTGATTTAACAACTGAACTGGAGTCAGTCCTATTGCAGTCTTATAACACCACATTTAGTTTACAAGTAGTGAAACAGCAGCATGAGGAAAGATTTCAAAGAAAGAAACAAGGTCATACCCTATAGCCCAGTGACTGAAAATAAGGGACTGGATGGGTCAAACACCTGCTCTTTTTATTTCTACAAAGCATAAAAACTTTTAATACTAGACATTAAGTGGCTTTCCACAGAACTCAACAGCCCAATCTCTAATTAGGATCAAGAACCTTGGTACAGGACTCTTAAACCCAAGCTGTTCTGTGAATATCCACTTCAGCTTTTTATCAAATCAGCTTCAATGAACTTCAATTCCCACCCACCCACACCCCAAAGAACTGGAAAAAAAGTATCCAAAGCCTCAAAAACATAATGGGAGAAAA
>VYZV01010348.1:50586-67578 GCA_013401275.1 Pandion haliaetus
TTCCACCAGTGCTGAGAAGTTACAGTATTTTCTTATCAGTGTTTAATGAAGCAAGAATTAAGATGAGTCTTGCTTAAGAGCCTTAGTTGACATTCCCAGGTTAATACTTTCAGCACAAAACAAAGGAAAAAATACATAGAGGACAAAGTCAACTGAATAATAATCTTGCTTTATACGTACACATATAAGCACATACATGAAGTTTTGAGCAATTATGACACAAGGATACAAAAAAGTAAAAAAAAATTATTTGATTTAGATGCCTTATTCTCTTGGGGGCAGACCAAAAGGACTTTCAGCAGCGGCCTTTACTGAAAAAGAATCTTTGTATTACATGCATAGTTTTGTAAATCTTTCTGAAGGCTGCTTGTCTACAATATGGTTGGCCAGGATACAGTCTCTGGATAATTCAGGCATGTAAAACACCTTCTGACCTCCCTAGTGTCTGTTTGGCCTTTTCCACTGATGAAAGAAACCAAACTTCATTTTATTTATTTCAACTCTTCAAGATGTGCGTTCTTAAACTAAGTAAATTTTTGAGTGCAATTCTCACATAAGCATAGGTGGTATAAACTTAGAATCTTACACAACTTTACTCTTTCTTCACTTAAGAAATCAGAACCTAATTTAAAACTGTAGGATCATAAAACGTCTGTTCATTTTTGAAACTACCAGTATATGAAATATTTCAAGCAATAGCAAAACAGACAAGAAAAAGCAAAACATCAAGTTCCCACAGGCTACAACTTCAACACTTTCTCTGATTTTTATCTCCTCATTGATACGCAGAGGCCAACAAGCATTCAGCATACCTGCTCCAACTTCTTTTTCTTCTTCTTCAATGTTGTTTTTGATACTGTCATACTCCTCATCGATTGCCTGGTTGCCACGCATTTGAGACAGAATTCTCCGTGCTCTCTGAGTCTGGCCTTTCTGAATGAGCCAGCGGGGACTTTCAGGAAGAAACAGGAATCCAAGAAACTGTATAACTGCCGGAACAGCCGACAGGCCCAGCATGTACCTGGAAATAAGTAAATAAAAAAAATTATCTAGTATTTGCCTACGAAAACATGCTATGAGAAGACTCAGTTATAGCTACTCAAGCTGTAAATTACAAATCAAACCCTTTTCTCCTCATATTCTTTATCACCAGAAGTTAAGTAGGCAAGAATCATATTCTGCAAGTATTTTAGAAAACAGGACCCTCGCTTTCAATTCCAGGAAATCTCAAGGACATGTTGACTATTCTGCCACCACTGACCCTAGAGCCATTGGTTCTGAGGACACTAAGTTAGACTAAATAAAAACCCTGAAACGTTCCAGTAGTTTGGAAACTGAGAATCCCTTCAGTGAAGATAAAAGAATGAACAGAAAGAGAAAGCAAAGGCACAGAGAATAAATGGGTACTGCTGATGGCAAAAATGAGACTAATTGTTTTACAGACAAAAAAAAAAACCCAACCACAAAACCAGCCAATGAAAAATGCTTAAGTTTGGTCAGCAATATGTACACACAGACACATGTGACCAAGGAATACACTTCTTGTGTAAGGAGATGCCCATTTTACTTTTGAAAATTTCTGACTATAAGCAGAAACACTGAAAAAAGTTCACTTCACCAGCACAGCAATCTACACCAGATCTTTTAGAGAGTCTGCTCTTAAATCTTCAGCCAGCTACAATGTTAGTTTTTAAATCAAAACTACCTTTTAGATGCCCGGGCAGGTTACTATACACAGCATCAAGGCTAGTTCTCTACTCAGAGAAATTACCACTGGCCAGACAGTTATGCTTCCAGGGATCAGTACTGACACCTGAGACAACACCCACAGATACCATTATTCGCTCCAGCTAAAGTGGGGGGAAAAGACTGTGAAAGACAAGCATACCACGAACTTCCACGGGTGGTTCTGACCTACACATTTCACATTTTTATATTCCTTCAATAAAACACTAGGAAGAATAACAAGAATTGCAGAACAATGTATAATTTTGTTCTGCTTTTTAAATCTGAGCTTTTCCCATTTGCACTTCACTGAGATTTTTTTCACTTCCATTAAAGAATTTAAACAGTGCTGGTGTCACCTGTACATTATTGCAGCTATCACAGGTTTCACATCAGTGGTTACAATCAAACTAGCCCTCAGACTGAATACTGAGGCAGTCTGTACTCATGAACAGGTTCACACCTTGACATCAGTCAGGAGATTAAGGAGATTTGCTAATCTCTCCCCTAGCTCCTCTCTTCATACCCCAGGATGCATGCTTTCACACAGACGATGTGGCAGTCTCTCACCTGGATGTTTTCATAAAGCATGCTATGAAATGAAATTGCTAATAGAGTAGGAAAGAACACAACCATTAATGGAAACCTTGTTTCAAGGCAATGAACTAAATGTATTTGTCAAGTCCAAATGCATTGTGGATGAAAATGGAAAAAGACTTTTAGAGGCATTTGTAGATTTAACAAAATAAAACATGAGCAATACAAGAGGGCAGAAAACCAGAGAATGGGGAAAAGAATACCCAAAAGGTAATGCAAAGAGGATGGCCATCCCAGGACAATGTGCATGCAGGCCAGTCTTCCCACCCCCAAGCTGAGCCCTCAAGTTCTTCCTAAAACCAGCAAAAAATTCTGAAGGTCACAGAAATAAATATTTCTCTAGAAATCTGTGAGCAAATCTCTTATTTTCTAACACTTTAAGAATGGTATAGCTCATCATTAGTTAAAAAAAAGAAAAGCAGAAGGAAGAAAATAAATTCAAAGCACAAAGCTTGTGGAAGGATTATTAGTTGAGTAGTCTTCAGCCAACATATCTAACAAGTGTCACTAATTCACTAATGTTCTCATTCATCGATGTCCTCATTTCTTCCTATGCTCTTCCCTCTACAAACATTTTGGTAGCTATATACAGAATCACTTTTCCACATACACCATTGAAGCTCACCAAGTTGTATATGCAATATCTTCATTAGAGTAGTATTTAGAAAGCCTTTTCTATTTCGAATGAAAAGTAAAACAAAACCATAGAGATTAAAAACACAAACACTGTATTCTGTATAACTGCAAGCAAAAGGATCTTTTAATGCATCTAAATAAACAGATTTAGTCCTTTACACTCATATTACCTAATCTCTGCTCCTCCAAAGCCCTTCAGTCCCTGAAACGCAGCAGAGCCTCCAGAACTAAGCAGTTGGGTACCTGCAACCATCTTAGGAAGCAAAATCAATTGAGGCTCTTGAAAGCTTGATCCAGCCTGCTAAAGCTACCAGTTGGACTCTATTGGATTGTTTATCACAGGCAAGATAAAAAAGAAATGTACAGAAAGTGCTCGCTCACTAAAGTTAGTTTCCAGTCAACATGCTTCTGGTCAAAGTTGAGTACAAGGAGCAGGCCAAAAGGAAAATGCTCAGTTAAGAGCATACATCCATTGCAAGTTCAAGAGTTGTTGCAATTTTCAGATCAAGCAATTTTGATATAACCAATTTAGAGTAAAGGCAGGCAATTTTAGACATTTCATGAAGCGAGCCAGCTTTCAGAAATCTAATATAGTTCTTTCATATACAGAGTACAAGACTTTGCATTTGAAGCCAGATGTCTAGCAGACCTGAAAAAATCCAGCATGGAATTTAATAAGTCTGCTGTAACATTTCTCCTTCTCAGACACACTGCTGCAATACTATTAAGATGGCATTAGCAGGGTTTATAAAGCTAACCTGACCTAAGAGTCAGGTTAAAAATTTGTTTTCTTTGGTTTATTTTTAATTTAATATCCAGCATTTCCAAGAAGAGGCAGAGCTGAGAAAAAGTAAAGTTCCTTATTGTTTTTTGTAGCACTCCAATACTTAGCCATTCAGTCACTAAGAGCTACAATAATTGCTGTAATTTTCCGTCTTATATATGATGACTCAGGAGTGAACATCTGTGATTTCTCCCCATGCATTTGCTGGCTACTCTTTCCAGGTGACAGACCATCTGTACTCTTCCCTGCTCAGTCTTAGGTTGCAGTAAACTAGCTGAGGATACACAAGTACACAATCCCCAATTAACAGCTCCAGCACTGCAGCTGAGAATCCTTGGATACCGCAGCACTAGCATAGCCTCAGTTTCCGCCCAATGCATCGTCAACCAGTTTCACTTCACCTGGCTCCACTCAATCCAGCAGAACAGTACTTAGCACGTACATAAAACATACCATTACTGCCAGCATGAGCCAGCAGGCTGCAAGAAACAATTACTCCTCACTACTCAACACACTGTGCTGAATCTGGAAGACTAGGACCACCAACATGAGAGAAAGCTACAAACCAGGAATAGCAAAGGGATCACTAAAGACGGTCACACAACTGGAGCATATGACATAAAAGAAGAGAGAATTGGGTTTGTGCTGGCCAGAAAAGAGAAGATCAAGAGGAGATCTGATTGCATCTTTCACAACTGAAAAGGAGCTCATACAGGAGATGGAGACAGACTCTTCTCAGATGTACACTAGAAAAGGACAAGAGTGAATAGTCACAAGTTGCAATAAGGAAAATTCAGATCAAAGATGAGGGAAAACAATTCTTCACAGTAAGTGACTGAACGTCTGAACAAGTTGTCTTGAGAAATTGAAATGTCCATCATTGGAGATTTTCAAAAGTCAGCATCTCACACAGCTCTAATCAAACACCCAACCTCCTAGTCTTAGTCAATCCACAGGTTCTAGATACTATTTTTACTTTTTTTAGTTCAGATAGGTTAAAGGGCCTGAATTATACCAGAGAAGTTTATTTTTTGTTCCAAACAGAAGAATAAATTATACCAATGTAGAAGTTCTCAAAGTTGTGCAGCATTTCAGTGGGTGGGAGCCTCATTCCTATTTAAGGTATAGTGGCATATCAAAACATCAGTGTTTTACAAAAAGATGAAATCTACATTTGACAATGGTTACTGCCTTCCACCTAGTCTTCCACTTTAGCTAAATACATTTACAAAGTAACATATCAAAAGATGGTAACTTCTGCATGTGTAACAAACTGGAATGATATTTTTCACTTAAATAATCATTTACATACAAATGCACTTGTCAATCCTGTGTCACTACTTGATTGGAAACTGATACATCCTATAACACAATGCTAGCTCTTTGACAGATCTTTTCCAAAGAAGCCTAGAAGTCTGCTTTTGAGATGCAAAAAATTCAAGCTAGGGAATATCTTAGTTTACCTGAACAATTAAACAAAAAACACAGCTCCAGTAAGATCAATACTTGTCAGATACTTTGTCAGCTTGTATTTTTCTTCCAATACGCTAGTATTTACTGAAGCACACAGATTACAAACACATCCTTACCTCCTATGTCAGCGGACTCATGGGAAAAAAAACCAGGTTTACATCCACAAAGGCTTCCCCCAGCCGAATACCTAACGACTGAGGTAAACTGAATTGAAAAATCTGCCTAAACACAAAGTGCACAACACCTCCAACAGTACAGTGACTCAGAGCTCCATTTCTAAATAATTATCTTTACTTGTCCATTCCTCCCATCCAGCCCCATGCATAGGGAGCCATTACATTAGCAAATTATTTAGGCTAAAAGTTAATTTAAAATAATAAAGCAACTACTGAATAATTGGCATAGGGGATCAAATACTTCAGTTTGTATTTTACTTAGAAATGCATCACTGTATGCCATTAACTTTTCTCAAAATTAAGCACGATTCTTTAACTGCAGAAAGGAATTAGCAATCCTATAAAACTAAATTTTTCTTTCAGTGAAGACTGTTTCTCAGTTTTCCATAAGTGGACATATAGTCTGCCAGAGAACGCAGCTGCATTATAAAAGGTCAGCAAAAGCTTCATGTAAAAAAGCAAAATGCTATTTTCATTTGAGCTAAAGTAACCAATGCATTTTCAGAAAGCACAAAGCAGAGCTAAAACTTAGAATTAAACTTAAATTAAAGTAAATCGGCCTGCAGTGACTTTTTCTTAAGGTCAAAATGTGACATCTTTTTACAAAAGAGGCAAAGGAAACAATAACATGGACAAAAAGTAAAACCCTCAAACTTCTTGAGTCTTCAGACATACACAAGTTAAACCACAGATTCATTAAGAAAACATTAACTTTTTGTTTTAATGTATATTTCTTTACATACCATAATAAGATCAGCTTCCAAGTTCTTCTATGTACAAAGTCCCAAATTGTTCCTAACTTAAACCTCAAACGTCAGTGCACCTAGAAATCCCTACTCGGCTCCATTAGAAGCCAGAGAACATAATAATAATTATGCTGCAAATTTCTGGGATGCAGGGAGGATCCTTCAAATTAGGATTTTCAAATAGGAAAATGATTCCAGGCTGTAGCAATAGAAATCAAAGGCCCTACAACAACTTGTGTCCCTTTCCCCAAGAGTGTTTCAAGAGAAAAGCACACATAATTAAGCACAAGTTTCCAGAAGCTGGAATGTATACTATAAGTTATTCCTCCTACACATTTTTGTTAATTATTTCTTCCACTCAGCACTGCAAGTAAAATACTGAGCCACTGAAATTTCTCATCTCTCTCTCAAATGACACACCACTATAAAGACGATAGGTGTAAGGCTGCAGTCCAGAAACACTTAGCAATATCTACAGGAAGAACATAACAACCTGAATGGAGAGTAAGAGAGATTTGTATTATTCTGTAACCTAAACTTTTAACTATGAATTCATGCTACAATATCCTTCACTTCAATTCTGATTGGATTACTACTGCTCAGATTAAGAATATTCGAAATACACCTCTATTTTGCGCATACAGCATCATACCTACTGGGAATTTGCCTTTTGAAAAATCAGCATGTAATTATTCTAAATGCAAAAAGCAAGCTACTTTCATAAACATCATGACAATCATTGAAGCTTGTTGATGCATATTTATTGCTCATCCATTTTAAAGTTTAGTAAAGTCAAAAAAATTAAGCATACTGTGACTATTAAGCCTAAGGGAAAGCAGTACAGATATCATTTAGAAAAAGTTAATCATTAAAGTTCCATTTCAGTACAGTTTTACCATTTCATATGTAAACTCTATTTTACCAACAAGAATTATAATAGCTGTCAACCAACTCACAACCATGCCAGTTTTGCTTTTAGCAAGGAAGACTCACAAACCTCCATCCATCCTTTGCGAGGTAGCTGAAGATTCCATCGACGACGCTTGCAAAAAACTGCCCTCCAGTGATGAACAGAGTGTTAATGGTGACTAATCTGCCTCTTAAGTGTGGTGGAGCAACTTCTGCGATGTACACTGGCACAGTCATAGATGCTACACCTACAAGAATAAATCCAATTACAGTTATAAAATCAAAAGAGATACTACATCCCCTTTTCACCATAAAACATTACACCAGTTAAATGGAACAAGCTAGAAGAATTTGATTTCCAGGTTCTGAAAGATGGAAAGAAAGAAAATACATCTAATGAACTCCAGAAGCATACACAGAGCAACTGGGCACACACACTGGTTGCTAGCGGCTGTATTACAAGTTCAAGGTTTGATGTAATGATAGAGGAATAACTCACTTCAATTCACACTGCATGTATACTAAGATCAGAAAGCATAAATATATTGTAGTTTTGAAACAAAGTGGTGCTTTGATCCAAGTAAGCACACGTATGTCACAGTGACTAACAGAAGATGCCAAGTGTTCACTGCTCTGAGTTTAAACAGAACTTTAGCATGGTTTCCACCTCCAAGAAAAAGCAAGGCCAAGCATTATTATTCTCATTATTGTGTAATTTCATTATTGTTATACAGAAAGGATTGATTCTTGACTTGGTTTAAAAGTAATCCATACGCAGTGCTGAAAACTCTACTGCCATAAGTAAGCAAGGACTGAAGCTAAAGCACAGCTGCCTTTTATTCTGTCTTAACACTGGTGGTGTTTCCTATGAATTATGCGATGGCTCTAAATGAGCCGTTTGTGCAAAAGACAGAAATGCCCGTGTGGAACACACACAGGAGCACACACACAAACTGTAAAAACAGGAGTTCAACAGTGTATAAAGAGCAGAGCTGGGTGCAGTACCTGCTTTGGTAGTCCAAATCCACCAAAGTCACGCTCTCATTTAGAGGAAACATATATGCCTATTTCCTTAAGAGAACCAAAAGTGATAACCAACAGCAATTTCTTTTGTAGTTAAAACGGGAAGTATGTTGGTAGCATACACACAAAAAACACATTTTGACTGAAGCCAGCTGAGATACAACTTGAGCACAGTGAGCACAGCCAAGCAGCAGCAGAGACATCACACCTTCCAGCCTGGGGCAGCTCCACCGGTTCCACACCAACAGCCCCACACCAGCATGGGCCACTGCTGTACCCACAGCAAGAAACGGGGTCACCTAAAGGCATGCACATGGCTCCTGAAGCATGGCTACAGTTCCTGGCTCATGTCACGGCATAAAAGCTTCATCATAAAATGGCGGAGGCTTCAGCTGGCACCCCACTGCCTGGCTGACTCACCAAACTACGAGCACAAAATCATTTTTAGCAACAAGGTTAGCCTGACAAAACTGCTGGGAGCCTCAAAAAGCTTGAGCAAAGAATATAGATTGTTTAATAATAAAATGGCATCAGAAGATTCTTTGTTACAATAGGTAAACACTTGCAGCAGCCTCTCAGCTTGATAACCCAGTTCCCAGCAGAGCCTCCCAGGATGTGCCTATGCCTCCTCCCCCTCCTCCTCTCAACTGAGCAACCCACACGGAATAAAAAAAACACATAAAAATGTCGGGGGGGGGGGAAAAAAAATAATTAAAAATTTATTCAACCACTTTTCAAAGCCAACCAGAATACACCATGGAAAAAAAGCACTCAAAATAGCCCTTTGCATGTTTGATAGAGAAGCAAATTTTCAAACGTAATCCACCTTTAGGGATATTTCTCTTGCATCTTTCACATCAGCATTTGCACTGATTACAATTAAAGCGATGGAGACAGCACACATGTAAGGGAAAAGCCTTTATGGCAAAGCATAGGAGCACATCCACTTTCTGCAAACAAAAGCCACTGAGGACACGCACGAGGCAGTGGCTCACGCCAGGCTGGAGGGGAAGGGCCCTACAGCTGCGGCAGCCCTGGCCTGGGGAGGCCGGACCTTTCCACCCCGTCCCCACCTCCCCTCTGCCTCAGGCACGCCACCTCACACGCTCATGCTCCTTCCCCCACTGCAGCATGGCCACCTTCCCACTGCCGGGACTGGCCTGGCAGGACACCGAGCTCCGCAGGGCCAGGCCCAAAGCCTGGTGTCACGGTCTCTGCCTGCGACGGGCAGCAGAGGCCTAGGAAAGGCTCAGCAGCAAAACAAGTATCAAGTAATTCCCCTTAAACAAGCTTTCAATAATCACCAGGTTTAGGAATCAATGACTCAATGGACCAGGCACTTGGTATCTCTGGGGCGTTTTTTTGAGACCATTCATTCTTTGCTCTCCGCTACTCTATTTAGACCAATCATCACTAAAATCCATGGAAACTCAAAGATGGGGAAATAAAAAAAAAAAAAAAAAACAGGGAAACGAGAAAAGATGATTAAATGCAAAGCAGCAGGAATGAGAGACCAAGCCCTCCAACACAGAGCTGACAGGTACAGAAACAGAATGGGGTCTTGCAATAAATACAGGGAAGAAAAATATGGTTGTGTTTCTGTCTTTCAGGGGACACAAAGCGAAGACTGACCTTACATCCTTCTCTTTGAAATTACTGAAAGTCAGTCCCCATTAAAAGCTTTAGAAAAATAAAAGGTAGTCCCAAGAAGGATACCTTTGAAATAATCATCTAAAGAAGCTAATTTGAGAGGTAAAGATGGCAACATCTGTATGTGGATTTTACTGGCATGCAGTTAGAAAGATGGGCACAACCAAAACCAATATATGCTCTGTAAAAAAGTTACTTTCCCACCCCGCCATTCAACTCTTAATGAAGGCTGATTTTACACAGGATCTGCAGAGGTATCTGCAGAAATGTTCAAAACATGCCAGCCAAATCTGCTTCTCGGGCATCCAAAAAGCAGAGCCACACCGTTGATCAGACCAACAGCTATTGCGAACGTTCAGCACACACCATCAGCCCTGGGACACTGCTAGAACCACCATTAGCCCCGGCTAACGCAACACTTGCCATTTACACCTGAAAACTAAAGCCTGTTGCTGTAACGTAAGGGTACTGTGAAGGTTAAAACTTGTTTGTAGAGTGTCTTGAACAAGAGGCACCACGACAGCAGCAGATTTGCTGTTTCTGCTGCGTTCTGGCCACAAACTTAACGACTGCAGGAATTAGCAGAGGAATGGGAAGCCTGTACACCTCAACAGTCCCATCATGAGCTAGCCAATGATACCAGCTATTCAGGTGGCATTAATACAGTAGTTGAAATTATTTATTAATCAAACCTGCAATGAACAGCACATGATTTCTTAGGAAAACCTAAGGAGTCAGAGTATTAGTTCAAAATCACACAGAATTGTTTAGATTGACAGGGACATTTGGAGATCATCTAGTCCAGCCCCTGTTCAAGCAGGGTCAGCTAAAGCAGGTTGCCCAGGACCATGCCCAGTTAGGTCTTGACCATCTCCACAGGTGAATCTCCAACCAAAATGATTCTGTGATTCTGCAACTTCCATGTCAGCTTTCTCACCCTGAGACTTTTAACAATGTTGCTGTCAAAAACAACCTCTTTGGCTTTGTACTCAGACCTTAATTACTCTGCTGGGTTTCCCAAAACCTATAGGTTCAAAACATCCAAACAAAAACCTCAGTTCAGAAGATAAATTTATGTTATTTATTTCCAGTTATCATTTAGATATCAAAACATATGCTTTGCTACTTTGAGCATGAAACAGAGTGCGGCAGGAGGTTTCAGGAAACGGGAGGAGGCAATTAGGAAAGCCTCCCCAGTTTGCCTGGCTGCCATCCAGCAAGCATCCACATACAAAATCAAAGTTCTTTCTTAAAAAAAAAATCACCAGGAGTAAAAAGGCTATTCTGAAACAGATCAAATTAAGGAAAAAAAAAAATCATACCACTAAGGAAATTACATTTTAGATTCTATAATGTTATTTACACTACAGATTTGCTTTCCATTGCCTTAGAATGTATTAATATTCTCCAGATTTTCCTCCTCTAATTTCAATTTAAGACACACTAGAACATAGGAGAGTAAGTTCTTGTGAAAAGGCAGAGTCAGAAGCAAGGCATTAAAAGTTAATCAACTGTAAAAATCTCTTAAATACATAACCAATATTTGTTATGCAGTTATTTTAATAGCTAGATAGTAAAAAAAATCTAAAAACAAAGAACACCTTTCCTAGCAAAATAAATATGACTGCAATGGACTCTTTCCTTAATCTTTCATAAGAGAATGCTTTAATTTACACTTAGATGACATTTTCTAATATGCTCTCACTGTTAAACTGCTCACACCAAATAAAAGATTCTTGCTGCAGGCAAGTATATTACCACCTAACTAATAAAGCTAGTAAGTGACAAGATGTGAGGAAAAGAAAATGAAAACAATTAACTGGAAATCTGTCAGAGAAAGTTTAAGCTCTACGTTGTGCACCACAGCTATGAAATCTGAGACAAGAGAGGCAAGACTGGCAAGCCCAATCTTTACCCATTTCAGTAACCAAGGCATTAACCTTCTGCCCTCATTAAAGAATATAGTTCAGGAAAAAAAAAAAGTATCATAGAAGGTTCCTTAAATCCAGACCACAAGATGCATCTAGTTATACAGGAAGCATTAGATCACACAGTGGACTGAAATCAACGTATTAAATGTTTTTTTTTCACTTCTAAGATCACTTAGGAGACTAATTACTAGAGCTGCTACTATAATCTGCAGACTTACCATTGGAAAGCAGAGACAAGACAGTGCACAGCTCAATTTTAAGACAATCAATAGAAAGCAGGTGTGAAAAGGCATCTTAGAATCACATTACCATCCAGAAAGGTATTTTCAGTATGAACATGTAGGCATTATAAAAAAGTAATTAAGAAGTTCAGGAATCAAGTCAACAAACCTACTGACAGAAGAGACAAAAAAGTCATGAAGGAGAACTCCTATGATAATTAGGAGAACTAAAAATATATTTTAAGAAATGAGATTAAGGGAGCAAAACAAAAGGACTAAAGAGGAATTCAAGTTCTTGTTTACAAAAAGCATTTGGGAATAAATACTAGGGAGATGGAATAAGTTTAAAGACTTTTTTGCAATATCAGATGGATATAAACATACCCTGTAAAGACCAGGACTTTCACTACAGCTCCAGTCGTGCATCTAGCAGACATGAGGGAAGGTGTGTCATAAAAACAACAGATGAGCAACAAAAGCTGGAGACAGGATTTTGAATGAGATGAACTTTTACTCCTAGCATAATAAAAAAACTCTAAGATAGTAGGGATGTGTCAGTCATTTCACTAGCATCAACTAATAACCAGTGTCAGAAGTAGCAAAAACATTGGGGAGGATTCCTGACAATTTTTTCTTGGTGCTGTTTAGATTACTACCCAAAACATTCATAAACAGAAGAGGTGACAAAAATTGGGTAACTTGGAAAAAAAACCAAAACCTTACAGAACTCAGTCAGCCTTTCATGCTTAGGAATAAAGAGGACTGATGGTTAACTAGAAGTGCTAAGGAGGCGCATCCAGGAGCTGGTGTCTCCACGTCACAGTTTTGTCCCTCCTTCTGTCCCGCTGGCATTGACCCTTTGCATCAACACCAGGTAAATCAGGGAATGCAACCAGCTAAAAGGATATCCACCTGCTCCTTAAGCAATTTGTAGCACTTCGCTCCCTTAAACAGTTCACAATGAGATCAAAAGCCTGTACTGGCCCATAGGCAGGACTAAGTATCATAATAAGAGACTGGCCTGAACTGCTGTGACACTCCAGACTGTCCAGTTGGAAACTAAAAATCAGGATGTGAAATAATCACAGAAAGCAACAAGCAAAGATATCCCTGATCCTATTTCAGAATACAGCTACTGAGCCATTTATCTCTTAACAACAAAGAATATTCACAGCTCATTACAGAAATTTGTACTGTTGGGAGTTCCAAATGAACAGGCCAAAACAGAAGTTACTAAAACATTTCCTTTCAAGAGAATACTTATGGGAATGAGTCATTCTTCACTAACATATAAAGCTGTACTGAGATACTTAAGGTAATAGTTTTGTTTTTTCACGTGACTTAGAATGATCTCGTAAGAGCAAATTTTCATTAAAATGTTAAACTTTAATGCAATCAACGTTAAAGTTCACTTCATTAAGAAGCTTCCCATAGTGGTTTGTTCTACTTGTAAGGATTCCAAGCACCTTTAGCAAGTGATTCCACAAATGGAGGATTTGTAGAGGCAACCTGATGAAGAAACAAATTTATGGCAAAGAGAAGCAGGAATTAAATATTAATAAACAGCTTAATGGAGGTTGTTACGCTACAAGAAAGTCTGAATACTAATTCAAGGTTTGGTTGTTGTTTGGTTTGGTTGTTTTTTTGTTTTGTTTTATTTTGTTTTTAAATTAAATAGTAAATTCCAAAGGGGACAGGGAAACTTGCCAACTGAACAGCAGGCTGTTTTCTTCCAGCAACTTTGCAGGAAATCTGATAAACTTCTTACATCTTGGATATCGGACACGCTATCTAAATTTAGTGCCTTGAAACACTATTGATCCCAGAAGTACATCAGATTATACAGACAAAGAGACTTTCATCAAGTGGTTTTTTTCAGTTGTGTTCCCACAAATTACACTGTAATGTTTTTACCTTACTTCTGACAAAAACAGCATTCTTGCCAAGAGATCATTTTAGAACATTGCTCACATCTGAGTAGTAATATTCTAGAGGATAAGGGCAACACACTGGTTAACTTTTGGAAAGAAGTGACAAGTTCCACAACAATTGTATATTCTTTACGGTCAATCTAAAGAAGAATCCATTTAAGTAGTTTGTGGAGAGAAGAATGTCTATCATTGACAAAATGGATACATTTTAACTGCCTATTTATTTTAAAAGACCATTAGCTTTCACAAACACACATACAGGAGCTGCCAACAATCAGCCACATCTATTCTACAGACAGCTCCACAACATATTTTAATTATACAGCTCAACCTAAACAAAAATTAAGCCTTTTCATAGTCTTGTAGCATCCTTTTCTGCTGTCACAGTTAACACTTCAGCTTTCAGTAATGACAGTCAATCTAAGGGGATATTAGAGTGCCTCATTAAACATGCTAATAGGAAATACTTCAGAAAGCAGTGCATTTCAACACTGTTCTAGTACAATAACCACTTCCCTAGCAGATAAAGCTAAAATCTTCATTGAAACAGCTTATATTTGAGTGTGAACATCAGGGGAAAGCTCAAGTCCCCTCTAATATCTAGGCTTTCCACCCACTGCACGTATCTAGTAAAGGCATTATCAGCAGTTTATAACTGGTTACTGAAAGTTATTTCAAGGATGATTGGCAGCACACTTTCCCATTTCAATCTCTGCCCTACATCATATGAGAAGTTGTCCATTACCTAGCAGTGGCACAACTGTACTCAGCTACAGCACAGCTCTGAAATATGAAAGGGCATTGGAACAAACCACTAGCACTAAAACCACACTGCTTTGTGAGAACATAAATCACAGTAATGGGCAGATTTATGTGCATCTCCTCTAGAATGGGGGTCCAACATCAGCAGACTTCACTAAAGTCTTGTATTTTATTTAAACACTGATTTATTAAATCAGAGAGAGGTGGTTCATCACAGTTAAAGAACCTGTACTGTTGAACATCTCATACACTAAGTAATTGCAGATCTTTATGTCCCTATCTACAGCCACTAGCCCAAACCAGAGTGATCAATATTATAATTAGTGCCAAAAACCTATCTTACTATGTCACACCCAACTGTGAAGGAGTCCAAGGCCCAGAACAATCTGAAAAAAAATAAATTAAGCTCCTTGCTAGTTTATATAATTTCAAATTTATAGAACAATCATATCTTGATGAGTCTGGATGAATAATTCCTTCTCTTGACCACAGGAAGGTTTTTCACTGTTGTGTGTATCAGTAAGGGTCAAGAGCACAAAATCCTTCTTTGCCAAAAAAAACCCTCAAATTGTGTCCACTAGAAACAACCACAACCATCACATTGTAAATGCAAACCCTGAAAAAGATAACATTAGCCTTTGTGAATTGCATTACACACAAGAACAAGTTTCAAACTCTCCCTTGATCAAAAGATACTGATGCAAACCCAGCTCAAAAAAAAAAATCAGATGCCAACACAGAGTACAATTCCTGTATAATGAAAGTGCTAAGACCTTTCTCTGACATCTCTGGGGCAGTATCTTGCAAGAAGAGCATAAGGAAACTACATATCATAGTAGAGAGACATGAATATTCAACAAATTGAGTAATCAAGAAGGGGCTATTTATCACAGTACTTAACCTCCTACACTGAAATTCTGCAAGCCAAGGAACCTTTTCAAGCTGGAAACTGGGTGGTTATGAAATACAAAAAAGCAAGTGAGCCATGACACTTGAGGCAAGATACACAAGAACCTACAAGAACCAGGCTAGAGCGTGGAAGTTTATTAAAATAAAACTTAGTTTACTTGGGTTATTAAAAGAAAACTTAGTTTAGCAAAAACTTGAAAACATACAAAATATTTGCAGGAATCTTTAATAACACACATGCAGTAAATAAAAAAAATACTACCCACAGCCAGAAAACTGCAGGCATTCAGTTCTACCAAATAACATCCCAATGTAGAGGGGGATAGAAAACAGGCCACAATCTGTGGAAACTGAAAGAGTAAGCAGGAGAGCTGGGGGGGGGGGGGGGGGGTGGGAAANNNNGGGGGGGTGTGTGTGGAAAATACTTCTTCTCTGGCAAAACTGTCAAACAGTAGGAACAGAAAGAGAATTTTACATGAAAGCAAACAGAACTGAGAAAGTTTTTAAGGTCAGATGAAAGTAACTATTTATAAGTGTTAGAACTCATTTTAACCAATGTCGGCCTCAACGTTAGTACTACATATAGAACACCTCATTTTGGGAAGAGAATTTCTAAAAGAAACCATTTTTTCTATCCAAAGTTATTTTAAGATTATGCAAGTTTACAGTAATCCAAAAACATGCTAAAAGGAAATTTGAGTAGCAGAGTCAGAAAGAGAGAGTGGGATTTAATTAACCAGAGACAAAATAATCAAGCTAAACAGCCAGAAAATTTGAAGCACAGATCTTCACAACTGTCCAAAGCATAAGAGCATGCCTAGCACTACAGATATCAGATCACAGTTTACACTTCCCAGCAAGCCAGAATTAGTTACCCATACTCAATCTTTCTTTATGGCCATCATATATGCCTTTTAATCCAGGTTGCGAAACACCCAGTCAGACATCTCCCCACTCAGCTGCCCTAGTTCCTGGGTATCCTATTGAGGGACCTCCTTCTCACAGCATGCCATACTGTGAACCTGTGCTTGTAGTTCATGGCTATACGTCCCATTGCAGAAAGCTGGTATGTTTAACACAAGTTACTCCCTTCATGCTGCCCAAACCTATCCACAGATTTACCCTGGTTCAGATTACTTCAAAACATTAATCAGAACAATTCCTAAAAGAAATTCAGCTAACAGACAGCACCCTACAAATCTAACAATTGAACTGGTAATTAATCGAGCTATCTTATCAGTGACAGTTTCTTCAAAATATGTAAACAACGTAATTGGCAAAAGAGTTAAAAAGTCTTTTGCTGGGTCACCTACACAGCTATCAATTAGCAACTTTCAACATTGAAATGGATTTTCTCCTTTTACTAAAGTGATCCAGACAGGAGCAGATGATATGTTTCTGGAACAGCATTTTTAAGAAAGCCTAAATAGGAAAAACAGAGAGAGAGAGAAGGGGGGCAGAGAGAGAGAGAGAAGGGGGGCAGAGAGAGAGTGGTGGCCTGGCGCTAAGAGTTACTAAG
>VYZV01010348.1:67583-83314 GCA_013401275.1 Pandion haliaetus
GTGTGTGTGTGTGTCACACATAGGCATGCAGGGGAGGGAGTACCACTAATTTTCAATATTAAATTTGCTATGGCTGCCTCTACTTGAAAGGTACCAGCAATTATGAAGAAGTGAATTTCTGAACCATTATAACAATACAAGATCAACAATCAGCCCTAAACATGACTAAAAGCTACCAAAAGCAACTAGTAAAAAGTCCTCATTTGTTTCTGAATTAATTTTGATCAAGCACTATTTGCAAAGATTCCATGAACTCAGAAGCTGCAGATCTTTCATTGTGAAAGAGTGAAGCAGCATAGATTTTTACACTCAACCTTTATTTTTACCATATTGCAAAAGCTTTTCACTCCAGAAAATAAGAGCATTTTATTTTTCTTTCACTTGAAAATTACAAATACAACACAGTAGTTTTCTTTATGACAGCTTGTAAAAACACTTAAGACAAGCACTACTTAATCTACTTCAAAAGTGAAGCTTTTAGTTTAAATAAATAGTAATTGATATAAGCAGTGCTTTGCTGTAGGCATTCTTTAGGGCATGCAGACTATGCACTATACATGCTGCTCACTTACACCTAGGAAAAATGGGCAGATGAACTTGGCCAAGTCCTGAGACAGTCACAGCCGAAGATACAGGAGTTGCTTCCCCAGCCCATGGCTCCTCCCCTTCCAGCAAGGCAGCAGATCAGGATGCGTATCCACATCTCCGCTATTCCTCTTCTCCCATCCGAGACTTTTGATCTGGTGGCTGACGTGGACTTGCGCTAAGGCGCAAGATGACAACAAGCACTAACTGAGCAGCTGAGGAGCGGCCATCCAGCTTTCTGCTGACTCAGCCAAGCAAACAGCAATTTCCAGCAGGGGAGTATGGTTTTATAATGGCCCAGAAAGATTTGGCAGGACTCATCTGCATAACCATTCATATATGCTAGAAAGCCAGCATTACAAACACAGTGCAATCTTTACATGGTTAAAAAATAAATAAAAAAAAACCCCGCCAAACAATCCCACACCAAAAAATCCAGAACAACAGTTGAACGCTTCAAGGATTAGCAAAGATTTTCTACGCAGAGAGATTTTATTTTCAGAGGACAAGAGGAATGATTTTAAAGCTACACATAAAATGAATACTCCTTTCCAACTTTGCACTTTTGTTTATAAACCACTTTTTTCTTTCCTAATTCTACTGCAGTAATGCTTTACCCAATTTACAATAATTCTAAGAGAAGTGACATCTAAACAAACATGAACAAGCTTTAGAAGCTGAACTACAGCTAAGCTAAAAGCATGCCTTCAACTTATACCTGAAAGTCCTCTTCAACTAAGAGGTAACTTGGTTTTAACAGTGCCCGTTTCTACAAGTTCAATTATTAAAACAGTTAAACCAGTTAACTTTTCTGTAAACTGCTTTAGGCTTCATTGAGTTATCCAGAAGTCCAGCAACTGACTCCAAACATGCAGCTTAAGATGAAGACAAGCAGAAGAATGCATTATCTTACCTACCACTTGCCATTAATTAAAAAAAAATTAATCTAGAAAGACTAATCTCATTGCAAACCTAGTATTTTAGGCAAAAACTATGGAGTAACACTGAATGTGTTGATTTGCTATTCTGGAAAGCCATTCATAAAAATATTGTCTGGCTAGTTTACATTCCCAGTAATTCTGTGCTTGCAATGGGTAAATACATTGCAACCACCAATACAGAAAACTGTATTTTGATATGAATTGCTACATTTAGTTACCCACTTGTGCAAGAAACAGCATGATTTGTGGGAAGACAGGTACCAGTTATATGGTTTTATAACTATTGCTCTAAAAAATAAACAAAAACCCTGTAAGCCTTTTAAAGCTTAAGGCCCGATTTTAAAAAATAAGTTTCAATTATATCATTATAATGAAAGTAGCACTCATGACAGTAATGTAAGTATAACTATCACTACAATGAAAATGAGTCACAGTGACTGCTCAGTTTCCTTTTATACTAAAGGTTTCATACACAAACAAGATTATGTCTACAAACAGAAGTGATCCACGTAGAGATAATAAAATACTTTTTCGTGACCGTATGGGAAAATAAATGGTGTCTATATCTGCAGTATTGGAGACTGGGGGCGGGGGGCAGGGAAATCAGTATAATACTTCTTTCTCAAGATACCTTCCATGGCATGCACGTTTTCCATGCTAGGAAGAGTAAAGTTGTTCCCAGTGCACATGCATTAAGTCAACATCTTGAGTCTACAGTCCAAGTGCTGCACATTTCTTTCCTTTATGATAAACAGCTCAGCCTAAATTTCTAGCTTCCATGCAACTCCTCCCCATGGTCTGGAGTTTCCCTACTACCATTTCAATAACAGCTGCTTGGTGCCAGTGAAATGCAACTGTAATAGGAGAACATCCTAAGGAGGAATCCCAGGTAAGGATCGCTCAAGTAAAGTGGTTAAGTCTCAGAAAGGGTTTGGACTATTAGGACAAGGATCTTGCACTAGACTGTCCTTAGTAGAGGGACAAACCAGTGCTGAGCTTCTTCAGGCTACACAGGTTTACCCCTAGAAACTTGCGATAGTCTAGATCAGCAATCACAACTGCAGGAATCACTGTATAATACTCAAGCTGTCAAGGGATACAAGGGTACTTTAACCTATTTTGGTATGTATTTACTTCCATCAGTTGCTTATACTCACAAAAAGGAGATGTTACAAGCGAAGAATGAGGCTGCTGCATTTGCGGAACAAAACCAAGACAGTAGCTGTCAAGCACTAAAGGGAAGAACAGATCAGCTACTCCATTACCAACATCTAAGGGACAAAAAGCTGAGGGACATCTCAGCTAACCAGGAGTGGGTTCATGCCACAGGTGGGAAGAAACTACTGCTAAATTTTATCAGGCAAATGGACTGCCAAAGAGCTTCCTAAAAACAAGGCTGCAAGTCTCAAGGCCTCATGGAAGACACTGGTAGGGGACAGAAGATCCCAGGAAAACCCAGGAGATGCTGCTCTCATGGTTTTCAGCTTTTGACAACTTGCAGTCCTCTAGACGCATTGCAATGGACAGCCATCTTCCAACCAACATGTAATTCTGCTAACAGGGTTGCTTTACTCCAACTTTTACTTTGCAGACTTTCTTGTTAATAATAGTGCTCAGAGCTAATGAATGTCGGAAGTGCAGATGACAGGAGCACAGCTCCCAAGGTGCCCCCACAGAGCAGCTCTTTCCTGCCCTGCTTTTGTTCACTGGGCATGTGTCCTGGTTTCAGCTGGGATAGAGTTAATTGTCTTCCTAGTAGCTGGTGTAGTGCTATGTTTTTGAGCTAGGTATGAGAAGAATGTTGATGACACACTGATGTTTTCAGTTGTTGCTAAGTAGTGTTTAGTCTAAAGTCAAGGATTTTCGGCCTTTGATGCCCAGCCAGCAAGGAAGCTGCAGGGGCACAAGAAGTTGGGAGGGAACACAGTCAGGGCAGCTGACCCAAACTGGCCAACGGGGTATTCCATACCATGTGACGTATATAAACTAGGGGGGGGCATCGGGGCTGGGGGACTTCTGGGTGCGTTGGTCAGCAGGTGGTGAGCAATTGCATTGTGCATCACTTGTACATTCCAATCCTTTTATTATTACTGTTGTCATTTTATTAGTGTTATCATTATTAGTTTCTTCCTTCCTGTTCTATTAAACCGTTCTTATCTCAACCCACGAGTTTTAGTTNAACATTACTTAGCAACAACTGAAAACATCAGTGCGTTATCAACCACGTGGTTAAACCACGACAGCATGTTAGCAGGGGAGGATTCAGGAGGAGCTGCAGGTCAGCCTGCAGTGAAAGCTGGGCAAACATTATGACGTTCTCAGTAAATCTCGATAATTGATCCATGACCCTGGTAACTCTAGAAAACCTAAAGTTTAAAAGGAAATAAAGATGGGTATCTGAAATGCCCTTCTGCAACTCAGAGTACTGCACTGATTCTCTCATCTGGCAGACTGCTATGTCACCCCTAGCCAATAAGACAATAGTGAAAATAAGAATTTAAAGAAGAATTAGGAGGTGACATTTAAATGGCATATCTGACAGTCCCATTTTAATTAACATGGATACAGCCAATATCCTCATTAAGATAATATCTGCTTCTCCTGTGACTTGTACCATGCAAGTCGCAATAAATCACTGTAAATTGTAAGATGACTAACTGGGCAAGGAAATACTCTGCTGTTTCAGTTTGCTGTCCCCTAGCTTTTTTGTACTCTGAGGCACAGCTACTACAGAGAGCCTCTAGCTAATTTTATTTAACACCTACATATCTGCTCCCACTAAGAAGCAGATTCCATCCTTAAAACTGAAAGGCTTATAGTTAAAAATGAAGCCACGTTTTCTTATGAAGTTACAGGACATTCTCATGTTGGGTTTAGGTTTTAAGTGAAAAGATTCATGCACAAGCTACCACCAAGAAAAACAACTAAATCCAGGATCTCTCCAAAATACAAACTTTGCAAGTTCTGCACTTACAGCATTACTCTACTTTCGCAGAGAAAATTTATAAAGAAATTTTCCTATTTGAGGATAACTGAAAATCCTAACACCAGAGCAGGGAGGGAGCTCCAAATCCTCACAGCACTCTTTCCAAAGAAATACTATGAAGTAATTACTGTCTCCCATCTTGTTTTTCCCTATAATCTGGTCACATTTCACCTGATCTTTTAATTAAGTTTTCATAAAGCAAGATTTAATTGAAAAATCAATTACAGTAAAACCTAGCTACATATAATTGAATTTTCACTCAAAAGTAAAAAGAATTACTTTTATTTACATTTTAAAAACATCTCTGGTCTACATCCTCTTCCTTATTTCCCAAAACAAAAGGTAGGGACTGCTGACAAATACTGCAGGAGGGCAGCATCAGGAGGCAGAATTAATTACCCACTGGAGAAGAATCATTAAACTGAGCACTAATAGAGTAACTGTGAGTAGGAAGAAAACAGTTGTGATAGCTTCTAATAAAGCACTAAGAACCAGCAACGAAGTACTAAACAGCTCATAGGTGACTGGATCCCTGAATTACTTACTACCTACTCCTACCTGCCCAGTTAGTACCATTTATACTGTAAGAAAATAATAAAACTACAGTATTTCTCCTACAAAATTTTATAATCCATTGCAAAGCACACATGTTGATGACAGGTTTATATGTAGATAAGGTTGGGAAGAAGCAGAATGCTACTCTTCCTGCCACCAAAGACTACCTCCTTAACAGGAGAAACCCCTTCCTTAATACCTGTGTCCTACTGCAGTAACGTAACAGCTAGAAAAACTTCCCACAGACTGTGCTTCCACTGCAGTGTGTTTTCAGCAATTCAAAAGTCTATTGCTCATTATCTTCAGGTGCAGCATGATCCACCTTTCAAATACCATCAAGCTCACATTCACCTGCTCACTCTGAGTTTAACATTGCTCTCCTTTCTTAGTTCAAAGGACTTTTTAATTGCTAAGACATACAGACACTTTGACTAGTGCTTCAATATACCATATCAAAAAACTCAAGCTTAGGTATAAATTACCAAAAGCATTTAGTAGCAAAGTCCTTTAACGACTCTTGTGCCAACTGCTTGTAAGGGACAGAAAAGGTTCATGGGACTAATTGAAGAATAAGCATATTTAGTGATACACCATGTCAGATTACATTTTGGAAGCTAAGTCTACATCACTCCACTGAGATACATCTTAAAAATGTTTTATAGAGTTGGGTTGATTTTAGGCCATCTTATTTTTCTGTGCAAAGACAAGTATGTGACAATTTGTATATATGTATCTATTAATGCACAGTTTGCACTTCCAGTTAAGTAGAATTGCCTACAGTTACAAAGCCAAGTGGGAATTACATAATAGCCATTAATTGTACTTTGTAACAAATAATTTACCAGCATTTCAGTAAGATTTGAACATCAGGCTTCCCTGAGCTCAGGTTTCTCTGGCTAGTAACACCAACAGTACTGCCTGTCTAAAGGCCAAACACACAGCGAGGAGGGAAAGAGGAGAGAAGAGATGACTGTAGAAGAAATTATCCGAGAAACTGAAAATCAGACTATGAAGTACATTCACAGAAAGTGTAGTGTTGAACAGATTAGGACTGATAGATTTAAAGATTATTATTTGGTTTTAGTAAGTCCAAGAACACCTTTCGAAAATGCAAGCAATCAGCCCCACCTTACAGAAGTAAAAAAGGAGGCATAAAGTACCATAGTCACTTTAAGATGAAGTGGCCAGGAAGTGACAAATCCAAGAATTACAGATTGGTCTTACGCCTACTTAGCAAAAGACGGTGCATCAGACATTTGGGGTCTCACAATGTGCAAGTCAGGCCTTTCAACAGCACAACTGATATTTTCTCATTGCAGTATTTAAAGTTAGAAAGCCTCCTGAGTGGCAAAGTAAAACAACCATGTGCATGTATTTAACTTATTTTAAGATAAGGCTTGTTGTAATTCAGCCTTGAGACTATAAAACTGCGTGACACAAAAACTTCCATGTTATGGCAAGATGAGTTCAAGGCTATGTGTCTCTAGCTCTTTGTATCAGCATGAAATAATTTTTTTTTTCTTGCAATAGTGTCCTTGCTACTATTGCTTCTACAGCACACAAGTAAACTGTACGGGTTCCAGCTCCTAGGACAGGTAACCCAAGCTGGTATTTGCACTGGAAAAATTTACGATGCCTTAGAAAACCAATGGCTACAGATCCTGTAACAGCACAAATTTGCAGAGTACAGAACACAGAGCAACTGTGAAAGTGAAATGCAGCAGACCAGACACTTCTCAGTCTATTATTGCTTCAGGGTTGTATGTATTTTAGTGACTGATAATGCATGACAAATAGAAATCCAAACCAAAGAACACGCAGAGCAACTGTGAAAAGGAGACACAATAGACAAAACACTTCTCAACCTATTTCTGCTTTAGGGATACATGTATTTTAGTGCTGATAATGCAGGACAAACAGAAATCCAAACAAAGGGAGCCATACATTGCTTCTGGATGATTCAGCTACATTGGGAACATATTCATACAAGACTTGAGAAGTATGCACACAGGCATTTTCATGTTTTACTAAAACTGACTGAATCATTTACTTTAAGCACAAAACAGAGCATTACCGGAAGCAAAATATCATAGAAGATTAATATAAACATTTACAAAGAAATATGTGCATTGTCTTCAAATATCATCTTAAAAGTCTTATAAACTTCTCAAACAACTCTGCCTAAAGTTACATTTTTCAGTTGTAGCTCAGTATGACATCCATATCTATCTTACAGACTTAATTTTATATGAACCTACAACTACCTCATAAACAGATTCGTATCTCCTGTACTGTACTAATTAGTAGTTTATCAAGATCATGAGGTAAAGAAATTAATGTTGCTGTAATTACAGTGGAATCGCACTGGCTTAGAACTGGTGAGAGTGCCGAGTCAGGCCTCTTGAAGTTTTCTCTCTCACTCATTGCCACAGCACAGATGAAAACTAGTTACCCTGTGTGCGTGTGAGACCATACAAATCCACATTATCAAAGCCAAGAAACCTACATGCCTACTTGATAAAAATTTAACAAAGAAGAAAGAATTGAGCCAAGAACTATATATTCCCACTTGATAAAAAAAATTTAAAGAAGCACAAAAAATGGCTCCATACCCCAAAGCAGTTCTTTGTACCTTCACCTGTCCTCCAAGAGCACAGCTGTGGAATCCATTCCCAACACACTAATACTGAAAATCCGCACAATTGGTTTATGGTATCCTCTTGCACAGCCACCTTCAATCACATTTTTTCTCACCACAAAAATACAAACAACTCCTAATTAAAATATCCACTAATATAATTTTAATTCATTACTCAATTCTTCCTGCACATGCACACACAAAGAGTTCTGTAGATGTCTGGATTCCTACTTACCAACATGACTGTCTAGGAGGCCTGGATAAGACACTCCTTCTCACCAACATGGGCCAGGAAAGACAAGTGTGGCGGATGAGTTACTGAGGTTCAGGTAGTGCTACTTTAGCACTCACACTTCCAGTTCCCCCTTCATTGCACCAGTGCAAGGAGTGGGGTTTCCCCTATATCCCAGTCCAAATGAAGCTCCCTCATAGGGGAAACTTGGGGATAAGGAGCCACTGCAACTAGACAAATTGAAAAACTCAATAGTTGGACTGTAACAAAGTGGTCCATAAGAAGTCCCCATCACACCTAGCATGCATAGTTTCACTTCATGTATTTTGGAAAGAGCCTCTAGGAAGAAAAGCAGAATGAATACAAAAGCTTGAGACAGCAGGCTAACAGGCAGGCCAGTCTTGCTTTCATCCAATCAGCACACAGCCATAGGGGTTTATGCCTCAGCAACCCAGCTAGAAGTCACATACACAAATCCATACTCCTAGATGAAAGATACAAAGGAGCATAGACCATGAGCAGAGGCTCTATTAAGCCAGTCAGGAATAGGTTAAGATTCTAAGGTAACGAAAACCAGAAAACACATACACAGTCCCTTAGAAGTTTCACCATTACAGGGTGAATTACTGAGAATTGACTTCTGAACAGAGTAAACATAAATACTCTAAACAGGTGTCTCAGATCTTGCTAAAGATACAATCAGTATTACAGAGAAGACAGGCCTGCTGGTCTTGAGCTATGAGGAAAAACCTTCTCTGCACTGCTGCATTTATAAGCTCAGAGCACTGCTTCCTTCTGTGCAAGGGAGCACTCCACATCTAAGAGGATAATGATTAATCGTCCAGATAGTACTTGGGTGTCGGGCAAAGCAATTAACGTTGAATCAGGGAGAGGCCCTGCAGACTGATACAACAGACAGCTTTTGACTCCAGGGAAGGAAGATTCAGAAATAGGTGGGGATAGGCAGAATCAAAGCCAAAACACAAGCTGCACCTTTTCTTAAAGTCTCCATCAGCAGGCACAAAAGAAAGCAAAACAATAACAGAGCTTGGCCTAAAAATTATGCCTTGAAACTACAGCTTTTTCAGAAGCACACACACTGTTGAACATGGTAATATTTTGTTTAGCCCAGCTACTAAAACTGCAGACTAGGGTCAAGGAAGGAGGGAAGCCATAAACCTGCAGGATGGTAAGATGCATAGAGATAATCACATAGAGCATATAGGTATAGACAACTTTTGTGCCCTGCCCCAAAGTTAGATTTTAAGATAAATAGTACCTTCTCGTCCAAGCTTTCAAAAAATTTAATAAAGTACATTCCCACTCATGAAAAGCAAAGTTGACATTTACCTGTGTAATGCTCTACTCTGTGTGCCCAGATTTCTGCTATATGCACCAATGATTTTTTCCAGGAACATGCCAGTCAATCATTACAAGAGAAAGGATCTACATTCTATGTCTTATTTCTCCTCCTACCCAAGAACTACATATAGCACAAAGCCAGACCCCAGTATTCAGCTCAGAATATAACCAGAGTGATTGAATTCCTGGGCTAAAACATTATGAATGCCTATGGACAACATTTAGTCTTTTCCACCCCTTTCTTCAAGATCCTGAAGTTGTCCCAGTAGCTCTGGCTTTCCATTCATACCAAGCTGTTCCAATGTGAATTGGACTGGTGAGGTCAGCAGCGCCTACGATTAATGCAGGAGCAGGGAGTCTACCAGGCAAAAGACTTAGCTGCTGAACTCCATAGTGAATAAAACCAGACTTACCTTTTCCCCTCAGGCAGATTTCCCATTCCTGTGCTGACAAAGCTACTACTGACCTCAACAGTCCAATAATCAAGGACCTGTGAACAAATAAAAAAGGTCACTTAAATGGAAACATTTGCTGAAGTCCATGCTTAAATTACATCTTTGGTCTTAACCAGTACTTCCTCCCTGTGCACTGTGTTCTAGTTCAACTATTACCACACTGCTTTTCTCAGATATTAGACACTCGCCAGGATCAATCACAGCCCCAACCAACAAGCCTAAAAAAATTAACGACCCAAATGAGGAGGGCAAGTACTTAGTGGCAAGTTCCTTTGATTTTATCTCCTTAACCTCACAGATTAAACAAAACTTCCCAGGTGGGCAGCTACAAACAGAAAATTAAGTTCAAAATAACAGTTAGGCAGAGTAAGTCCTAATAGAGCTAGGAATAACAAATACAGCACATTGACCTGAACCTTAACCACACAAAAAATGCCGTAAGAAGCAGTATTTCTCTTGTACTATTACACATTGGACAAGTAGATTCCGAAGGAGTACTAGCTCTGACTTGAGACATCTGACTTTGGGATCCTGATATACCATCCTCCATCAACTATATTAGAACTTAGGCTCCTAGCTCCCCCTGTTCCCAACTGCCCTCCAGTTAGATGTTCCAACAGGCAGCAAAACATTCCCTGCCTCCAACACCTCACATAGGCACTGTGCTTCACTTACCTTTCTAGATTTCTGAAGTAGCTCCAGCCTCATTGTCATAGCTCTCATCAATATATTTAGTTATCTACCTACAAAAAGGTAGGAATACCCATTTTTCCTACAAAAAGCTCAGGAATAAGTAATTTATTAAGCATATTCATTAGCTTCAATACACACCTTTTGCTACCAACTTTAAGATAGTAGCTTTTATTTCTACCATAATTCCCTGATAATTTTTGCTGTTGAATGGCAGAATGTGAAGCCTGTGCTACAACTACCAGTTCAGCAGCACAGGATAAAACTGCAACATGCTCAAAAGGTAGCTGTCTTCAGCATCAGGATCATCTAGCTCTTCCTTAAAGAAATTACTGAATCCTGACTGTCTATCCATTTCTGAATGTGCAGCTGAAGAGACAGTAAACCAATGACTGTATTTTCTCAAGGTTAAGCACTGCCAGTTCCTCCAGGATTAGAGCTGTAAAAAAGTAATGAGCCATACTGTTTGAATCTTTTATAATATTGGCTAAAAAACCCACAGAATCACAGATAACTACCAAGTATTGTAGTACTATTACAAGCTTTGGACAAGAATCAATGGTAATTTAGGGGAGGAAAAACAGAGGAATGAGAACAGGAGCTCCCTGTTTCCATCAGCTGGTCTGGTCTTGCTTTGGAGGCTGAACTGCATCAAAGGGCATGGGAACAGGATGGCACTCACGCTCCTTCTCCCCTCCTGATCCTCTGGGCACAGCAGCTCTCCTCTGCTACTGCGCTAGGGAAAAGGAGGAGCACCTGTAGCTCTGCTCCTCTCTTGCCCCTTGGAGTGCGACAGATGCCACAGCAGGACCTGGCTGAACTGCAGAAGGTAGTTCAGAGCAGGGCATGAATCAAGATTACTACTATGATTTTCAAAATACTACCAATACCTAACTTTTTTTTTCTTTTTTTATTACAATTAATGTGATGGATAGCTTATGAATGACAGCACTGCTCTGATAGTAATGTATCAGCATAACAACATGAAGTAATTTCATGACACTTACTTAAGGTCACCGCCATGTTTTTATGACTGTGTCAGCATGAACAAAAGAAAACAGTCAGACAGGAACAACCAACAAGTTGGGGAAAAAAAAAAAAACAAACTGACCCAAAAATCCTACATCCACCTATTTGTTCGGGGTGCAGTCAGTTCAAGATGGATTTAAATTTCAAATTTTTGGCGCCTTCAAATAGGCCTAAGTTCAAAGGTCTCATCTGGAGAACAATCTGGAGTGCTATAACTACAAAAATAAACCTGGAAAACTATAAAAAGTTACTAAGCAAGATAGATTGTTCAAGGCTTTGTAGGGTTTCTGTGCTGTTCTGGCACAGAACAAGTATTTGAGAGAAGGAATGGGAGAGAATTTCTTCTAAGCAATCAGAAATTAAAGACCTTCTTCCATTGGCACATGCCTGTGATCACTTCAGTAGATGTTTCTCTCGGAGCAGTGGTCACTGGAACACGTTCCCAATTTACAAGACCACACACCCTCACAGCATGGGCAATACAATGTATGTAACACCAGAAAGGCTCTTCTGCTTTTTCCAGCTTGGAACGTATTCCCCTGGATTTCCAGAGTATGACAGGAAAGTAGAAGAGCTGTGGCTCAACTCAAAGACATCCCTAACACTTCATTCCAGCTGCTGGAAAATAATCTTCTTTTCCCAATGTAATTATGTCCATAGGCACATTAAAACCACAATTATTAGTTTTGTTTCCCTGAAAGCTTGCAAGAAGCAATAGTAGAGAAAATCACGCACATGAGGCTCCTGACCAAAAGAAAAGGGAAACAAAAGGGCTGTTACTCCTTGTTTCTGTCCAAGACAGAAAAGGTTAGCCTGCAGAAACTCCCCCTTCTGGGAAAAAGCTGGAAAACTCTTGCCTTAGGGCTCCCACTTACAGTACAGGTTTCTAAAGCTATTTAATTTTGTCTAGGCTATGAAAATATGGGCAATTGCCAGGTGAATCTACTTTGGGATACACATTTTTGTTGACACAGCAGGTCCTCCACCGTTTCTGGCATCTTCTGGTTTTGTGTCTATCATCTGGAGATAGACAATCACTTCATTACTGCCTCAGAGCAACTGAGCACACAGCTGCATGCGCTTGGCTGGCTGTTGATCAGATTAGAGAACCCCTCAATGCTACCAGCTGGCATACAACCTGTGAAAACTCAGACCTTCCCAAATACACAGTGTTGAAAAGAGACCAGAAAGTTCTAGACTTGAGGCTTGAAGCAATTGCCTCCCAGGGAAACCCCACTTCTCCCTTAAGACCCTTCAGCCTTGCAGAGTGCCTGTCAGCCCATGTGCGCATCAAGTATCATCGGGGTTTTCCACACTGCCTGGAAAATTGTTTTGCCTTGAAATTGCCTCATCACTCAGAAGCAGAAGTGGAATGCACTCAATGTAAAATGCTCACTAGCAAAGCACGAACCCCAAGGTCGGTGCCAGGTGTTTCTGGAAAAAAAATCAGCTCTAATGAGAACCAAGAAGCCTTTCAGATTAGCCATGGAGGGCAAACCCCCTCCAGAAAGCTGCTCCCTTGCTGAATTACACTGGAAAAATCAGGGAAGGGAGAAAAAAATGTTTAAGTGCAGAAGCTGGGGTGACAGCTACTGAATATACACAACTGGAAGACCCATCTCTAGGAAAGGGGGAGAAGACCCCTGAGGGACAACTAAAGGACAAGCCCAAGGTAAAAAGTTGCATGTATCAATAAACATACACTTTTTTTTTTTTTTTTTTTTAAATCCACACAACTGCTTCAGTGTCTGAACCCACTAACACAACGGCCACACAAAAGAGATGGCTGAACTCCCAGGAATGTCAACCCAGGAGCAATCCCCTGGGCACGTGTGGGACTTCAAACAAGGATTTGCTGCTTGAAGGGGAGGAACATGAGAAGGAAATCTGTTCCCAATTGCAGAAGAGCCAAGCACTCTTGCTATTAGCCAAATAAGAGACCAGACCAAGGGGGAGGTGGGAACACATCTGCTAACACCATAGCTGACAGCATGCCATGACCTATCCACAGCCAGCCAGACTCCAGCGTGGGGGACTCTGAGGTCACAGCGTGACATTTCATCCATGCAGGCAGCACATTTGTAAGGGGCTTGCAAAGGAAGAAGGGACAGACTCACTGAGCTAAGAAACCCAACTTGAGTGACTAGGTATATAAACAGTCAAAATGAGAAACCACCTACAAAAAATTCACCTTTAGAACAGGCATTTGCTTTGAATAAATCCTTAATAAAACCACAAGTCTAAAACCTCCAATAAATCAGAGGAAGACCAGAAATGCGAAGAATAGGAAAGTGTGTTATTTAAAGCTTCATTTCTTCAATTATCATAAGCAAAATACATTTTAGAGGAGTTTGCATTCAAGATGCATCATAAGACCTAAAGATAGTTCAGCTAAAGTAATGAACTGACTACACACTCATTCAGAGCCATGTTGCCTATTTGTTTACAGGCATAATTATTGCAAGGAGAAACCAATGGGAGAACTCTGCTCCCTTGATTTTCAGCGGTCACTAGTTTTAGGCTTTCAGCAGCTCGAGTGACTGTCCCACCTGACCCAGCCTCTTCACAAGCTTCACACCAGCAATACTGATTGTACAGGTCAGATATGAAAATTCAGTTCTTCACCAATGAAGACCCATAAAACAATTTTGTAAACAAAGCTATCCATCAGGCCCTCTGTGGTACCAGCATGTAGCACAGCCACAGTCATCCAGTTTGAGTCCAGCCATCTTAAGGAGAAATCATCAATTTTCAAGACTTCCACAGGATTTGCAACCCAAAAGCTTACCATCCTTTCATGGAATGATCCCTAAGATTCCTAAAATACTACATTTTAAAAGAAATTAATGTATTTAGAAGCACAGTGTATTGTATAAAAACCCACTTAAGAGCATACAGCTGCTATAATTAATTATCTTGAAGTCTACTGATGAGATAAGGAAAAAAGATAATTAAAACAAAAACCCTTTTCAGCATCTACTTTCAGTGTTTTTACTTTTTTCACTGCTTCTCAGCATACAATTGGCAAAGTACATACTACTACACTCAGAATAAAAATTAAGTGCATGTTCTGACAGTGCACAGCACAAGACAGTATCTGGCACTTCGAATCTATTGCTTGGACTGTCCTCAGATGTCCTGCCTTGTGCCTCTGCTGATGGGACTGGTATAAGCTTCAGCCAAACAAGTCACTCAAATCCAAGAGTTCCAGCTGAATGATTTGCTATCTTGAACAGTGTGGCAACTGGACACCACTGGTCTCCTGTTGCTATACCAAACAAAGCATTTTGAAAATGAGCCCACCTATGGTGCCCACATGAATTTTTCAGCATAGGTAAGGAAACACTTGTGTTTAACACTGCAAGCTTCCTTCAAGTTGCCTTTTTATAAGGAGTAAAAGGATCACAAACGTTTCAATTTTATGTTGCATATGAACTGGATGCATTGTATTTTTTCCAAAATGAACAAAAATACTTAAAATACAACAGGAATAATGTTTTAATAGAACAGTTTGACCAAGTACAGGGAAAACTATTTTACAAGATTCCCATGTTTTAAAGACAGAAAATCAGCTTCAAGGTTTATGAGTTATGGGATTTTCTTTTATGTTAAACAAAAACAACAGCAAAAAGCCCAAAACAAAGGTAAAAACAAACAAAAAAAAAGAAACACAACCCTTACAACTTTAAACACTTTCCAGAAGAATCAAAAGTCCAAAACTTCTCTTAGACTGTGTGCTTAATACATTATTCCAAAATGGTCACTAAATATTTGCCAAAGGTAGTAATATTTATTTATAAATCCCTGATCTTTTTTTATTACACCATCAGACAATAATGGAGTCAGTGCTTGCTGACATGACAGTGAACTGAGCATAACACTGTGTATACTGTCCAATGCACACAAAATTAGAGGACTTCAAAAGATACCATTTCTCATCTTAATGTACTCCTGGTACCCGGCAAGATTACAGCTCCAGTCAGAAGCTATGTATCCTCCCAGAGGCTTTTGCACAAGCACAGATTAAGCTCTTAAGATGCAGAGATCGATTCCTGAGCACACACAGTAATGTCAGTAGCTATAGAACTGGAAACTCGGGTGAACATCTCTGGTCACTGGCAGTACAAGAGTCGATTCCAACAACATGGCTATTTGTCTCTTCATTCCTCTCCATGCCTACTGCAAGCTTATACTAACAAACCACTGCCTCTGGAGGAAAAAATAGCCTATGAATCTCTGGATTGAAAATTACAAGCAT